>BQMB01000751.1:0-239769 GCA_027943415.1 Closterium sp. NIES-67 | reverse complement strand
CCCCCCTGTTGAGCCCCCCCCTGTTGAGCCCCCCCTGTTGAGCACCCCCCCTGTTGAGCCCCCCCCCCTGTTGAGCCCCCCCCCTGTTGACCCCCCCCCCTGTTGAGCACCCCCCCTGTGACACCCCCCCTGTTGACCCACCCCCCCTGTTGAGCCCCCCCCCCCGTTGAGCACCCTCCCTGTTGAGCTCCCCCCCTGTTGAGCCCCCCCCTGTTGAGCCCCCCCCCCTTTCTCAGGACCTCTACGCCCTGACCAAGGCCACCAAGAGCGTCATCTTTGACATTCCTTGGGGTGCACTCCAGCCGTGCACTACTACAAGAGTTTTGCTGCAGGGCTGGGCCTCCCTTGACAGCCCGCCCTCCTGACGCCCCCACCTCTTCACCCCCTCACCACTCCCCCCCCCCCCCATTTCCCCCCTCTCAGGACCTCTACACCATCACCAAGACCACCAAGATTGTGGTCTTTGACGTGCCTCCCCTCGGGTGCCTGCTTGCCATGTGCTATTTCAAGAAGACCCCCCTGGGGCAGTGCGACGAGGCGGCCAACAAGAGAGCTGATCAACAAGACCGGGGGCGGCGGGTGAATTCTTGCTTCCCCACCTCCCTTGCATCCACCTGACTCAAGCCTGCCCTCCCTCCCTCTCCTCTTCCCCCCTTGCCTAATTTAGGACCTCTATGCAATGACCAAGACCACGAAAATAGTCGTCTTTGACGTCCCTCCTCTCGGGTGCCTGCCAGCTGTCCGTTATTTCAAGAAGACCCCCCCGGGGCAGTGCGACGAGGCGGCGAACAAGATAGCCGACCAGCACAACACGGGGATCAGAGTGAAGCTGGATGCGCTGAGAGGGAAAGGGGTGACAAACCTGATCATGTTCAAACAGAGCACTGTCTTCAGGGTGAAAGCCACTGCTGCAGGTGTGTGGGTGTGTGCGTGAGAGTGAAAAAGTGAGTGAGTGAGTGAGTGAGAGGGTGAGAGCAGGAAGGAGAGTGAACAAGATCGCTGACCAGCACAACACAGGGCTGAAAGTGAAAAGGGTGAGTGAGTGGGGGAGAGAAGGAAGGAGTTTGAGCAAGATAGCTGACCAGCACAACACGGGGCAAGAGTGAAGCTGGATGCGCTGACAAGTAAAGGGGTCACGAACCTGATCATGTTTAAGCAGAGCACTGTGTTCCAAGTCAAGGCCACTGCTGCAGTTGGGTGGGAGAAGGGGAGAGGAGGGAGAGGTGGAGTGTGTTGAGGGAAGGGGAGGGAGGAGTGCCCTGTTTATTTCAATTTCAAGCAATCAAGTCAGCACCTCAATTCTCTCACTTTCCTCCTATCATCTTCCTCTTTCCCAATCCCCTCCCCCACCACCCTCCTCTAACCATCAGGTGGTTTCATCGACAAAACTTCGGTGTGCTGCGAGGGTAAAACACCCAGTGGAGCGAGGATAGCCTGCGGGCAGACAGTGAAAGAGGGCGGCAAGACCTACAGTGCCACGGCGTGCAAGGACCCGACGAAGTATGTGTGGTGGGATTGGTACAACCCCACAGAGGCTTTTAATGAGGTGTTATCAGGGATTCTGTGGCACAGTAACAGTGTTTCATATGTTACCCCGTTTGGGTTGAAGTCTATCGTCGATAAGTAGATAGATTTAGGTGGGAGTGGCATATGTCCACACACTTGACAGCATGTGGTAATAATGCTTTAATGATAAAACACATACCAAAACCCCCCATATGACTAGCAGAACCTTGTCAAACATAAGCATAACTCATGTTTGTATAGACTGTATAGGGTCCCCTCTTAGAGGGTACAACACTTTTAGGTATACACCCTTGTACTCTCTCTCTATTCATCAATTCTTAAGTTCTAAGATGGTATCAGCAGTAGGTAGGTCCCACTGCCCCCCCACACTTCCGCCCTAGGATCTACCCCCGTGCGTCGCGCCCCCTAGGCCCCGTCGCGTCACCTAGGACCAGTCGCGCCCCCCCCTGGGCCCGTCGCGCCCCCCTGGGCCCCGTCGCGTCCCCTAGGACCAGTCGCGCCCCCCCCCTGGGCCCGTCGCGCCCCCCTGGGCCCCGTTGCGTCCCCTAGGCCCCGTCACGCCCCCCCTGGGCCCCGTCACGCCCCCCTGGGCCCCGTCGCGCCCCCTGGGCCCCGTCACGCTCCCCTGGGCCCGTCGCGCCCCCTAGCACCCGTCACGCCCCTCCTGGGCGCCCCCCCGTTGGTGCCTCCTGGCCCTGTCGCGCGACTCCTAGCCCGTCGCGCCTTACCTAGCCTGTCACGCCTTTCCTCGCCCGTCGCGCCTTTCCTAGCCCGTCGCGCTTCCTAGTCCGTCGCTCCAGCCCCGCGACCGTCCCAGCCGGCCCCGCGACCGTCCCAGCCGGCCCCGCGACCGTCCCAGCCGGCCCCCCAACCGTCCCAGCCGGCCCCGCGACCGTCCCAGCCGGCCCCGCAACCGTCCCAGCCGGCCCCGCGACCGTCCCTGCCGGCCCCGCGACCGTCCCAGCCGGCCCCGCGACCGTCCCAGCCGGCCCCGCGACCGTCCCAGCCGGCCCCCCGCCCCCCCCCGCGACCGTCCCAGCAGACCCCGCGACCGTCCCAGCCGGCCCCGCGATCGTCCCAGCCGGCCCCGCGACCGTCCCAGCCGGCCCTGTGCCCCTCCCAGCCGGCCCTGCACCTGTTCCAGCCGGCCCCGCGACCGTCCCAGCCGGCCCCTCGTGCCCGTCCAGGCCGCCCCTGCACCCGTCCCAGCCGGCCCCGCGACTGTCCCAGCAGGCCCCGCGCCCGTCCCAGCCGGCCCCGCGCCTGTCCCAGCCGGCCCCGCGCCCGTTCCAGCCGGCCCCGCGCCCGTCCCTGCCGGTCCTGCGCCCGTCCGAGCCGGCTCCCGCGCTTGTCCCGGCCGGCCCCGCGTCGACTTCCGGCCCTTCCTCGCCGGCCCTACGACCGTCCGATCTGCACTCTCCCTGGTACGGTTCTCCACCACCTTTCACCGCACTGTACCGCACTGCACCGCACCGCATTGCACTTCGCTGCACCGCACTGCACTGCCCTGCTCTGCACTGCACCGCACTACACCGCACTGTACAGTCCTGCACTGCCCCTGATGGCGGCGGAGCTTCGCTTCGACGCTGAAGGCCAGCCTCTGGAGTTCGAGGCGTGGCTTGCCGACCTCCGGCGTCAACTCACTGGCCAGCGGCAGGATGGTGAACCGCTTTCCGCACACCTTGACGGTACGCTCCCCTGCCCAGACCCCCCTGCTGTTCTGCCCGCTAACTCCGCACCCACTGAGCGCGAGTCTACTGCTGCCACTGCCCGTGCGCGCTCTGTCTGGCTTTCTCGAGATGCTGTCGCTCAGCTTGCCATTAGCAATGCCCTTCCCCCATCCGAGCGCCCCCGCTTTAGGTCCCTCACTACTGCCCAGGCTTACTTAGATGCTGTCATCAAGTGCTATTCCACCCCTCCGGCTGCCTCGGTGGGTCGCCTGATCCTCCCGATGCTCTTTCCTGACCTTGCGTCTTTCCCCACTGTCTCTGACCTCGCTGCCCACCTGCACTCGATAGATGAGACCTGGCGCGCTGCCTGCACTGACGCACAGCTTAGAGCCCACCAGCCGCCCATTACCTCTACCCTTTACCTGCTTGCCACCCGCCTCCCTGACCGCCTTGCTGTCGCCCGCGACCGCTTCCTTAGCATTCACCCCGCAGACCTCACCCTCACTGACTTTGTAGACACCCTGTCTGTGATTGAGACCCGCCACCGCTCCATCGCCCAGGCGAGCGGTACCGTGCCGGTCCCTATCTTTCAGGGTTGTGCCCCCGCTCAGTGTACTTTCTCCGACGGCTCTGCCGCTGTGGCTAAGACTGCTGCTGCAGCGCAGTTTCGTTCGGGGAAGGGCCGCCGCCCCAAGGTTGGGCGCGGCGGAGGAGGTGGGGGTGCGGGAGGGGGTGGTGGTGGAGTCGGGTCGTCTGGTGCTGGAGCGGACGAGGGGACCCTGCCCAGTCCAGCTGAGCCGCCGCCCCTGCAGTCACAGCAGCAGCAACAGCCGCAACAACCGCCGCAGTCGCAGCAGCTGCAGCCTTCGCAGCAGCCGCCGCAGACGCGGCAGACGAGTGTCCTCCCGCCCGGGTGGCCCGGCGCTGGCGGTGGTCGGGCGCGTGGTGGTGTGCCAAGTGGTGGTTCTGGAGGCGTGTGTTGTCAGTACCAGATCCAGACCGGTCCTCGCCGCGGCTTCGTTTGCGGTAAGATCGGTCACTCCACTCCCCGCTGTTTTCGTCGCCTGGACGACCTGTTTCGTCAGCGCTTCGGCCCGTCGCCAGACCTCCTGGACTGGCACAGTTTGCTTAGTCGTAAGATTCAGATTTTTGACATGGACATGGATGCCATTGTTTCTGCTCTGCATGTGATGTATGCTGATGACTCTAGTGTGCTTCCCGTTTATTACTCACTGTCGGCTAGTGTAGGTGTGCCTAGCTTAGCCTCCCCTGCTGCGTCAGGCATAGGATCCCCTGCTTTGTGTAGTCTTGGTGCTTCCGCCGTCGTTCCGTCGCCAGACGCCTCTGCTTCGCTTTCCTTCACCTTGGACTCTGGCGCTTCCCGGTGTTTCTTCCGCGACTTCACCACACTGACGCCGCTTCCTGTTCCTGCTGCCGTTTGTCTTGCTGACCCCTCCGGCGGTCCGGTAGTCGCCCGCAGTTCCACCACCCTTCCCTGTCCGGCGGTTCCTTCGGGCACTCTCACAGGTCTGCATATCCCCTCGTTCTCCAGGAACCTAGTTGGTGTCGGCTGCCTCCAGGACCTTGGCGTCACCACTACGTTCCCTGGTCACGAGCGGTATGCTGTCTGTACCGAGGCCGCCACGGGTGCCCCCCTGTCCACGTTCCCCCGGGACCCGGTGTCCGGCCTGTTCACTCTGGACACCGTGACCCCCCCGGCTGGGGCGCCTCCTCCGGTGGCTGCGTCTACCCAGGTTGCTGCTGCCTGCTCCTGTCGGTCCCTCACTCACCCGACTCTCCTTTGGCACCACCGCCTAGGTCACCCTTCGCTCCCGCGTCTGCGTCACATGTCCCAGCACGGTCTTGTCCTTGGTCTCCCAGGTTCTCTCCCCGCGTTTCCCTCCTCCCCAGCCCCACCTTGCACGCCTTGTGTCGAGGGTCGGCTTCGCCGTGCCCCTCACTCCTCCTCGTTTCCCCCTACCGCCGCGCCGCTGCAGACCCTGCACCTGGACGTCTGGGGCCGCGCCCCTGTCCCTGGGCCGCGTCGCGAGCGCTACTTCCTTGTGCTTGTCGACGACTTTACTCGCTACACCACAGTCTTTTCCCTGGAGCGCAAGGCCGCCGTGCCTGGCGCTCTCATCCCCTGGCTTGTCTCTGCGCGTGTCCACCGCGGTCTCCCTGTCTTGCGTCTTCACTCCGACCGTGGTGGCGAGTTTGCCTCAAGTGTCCTTGGTCGCTTTTGTCGTGCGGAGGGCATCACCCAGACGTTCACCCTACCGGACTCCCCACAGCAGAATGGGGTCGCTGAGCGACGCATCGGTTTGGTCATGGAGGTGGCTCGCACCTCCATGATCCATGCCGGTGCACCCCATTTTCTGTGGCCGTTCGCTGTGCGCTACGCTTCTCACCAGCTTAACCTGTGGCCGCACCCCCAGCAGCCGCAGGTTTCGACGACCCGTCTTTGGACTGGGTCTCCTGGTGACGCGTCTGCGTTCCACGTCTGGGGCTGCCTTGCTCACGTCCGTGCCTCCGGCACGGACAAGCTCAATGCCCGCACCCTTCCCTGCGTCTTCCTCGGCTTTCCCCTTGACGCGTCCGACTGGCACTTTTACCACCCGCCGTCTTACCGCTTCTTTCACTCTCGCGACGTCACCTTTGACGAGTCCGTCTCCTACTACCGTCGCTTCCCCCACCGCGGTCCCCCGGTTACCCCCCCCCTGTTCCTGGTCACTCCTTCCCCGGTAGTCCCTGCCCCTCCCCCTCCTCCTCCCCGTCCTGCCCCCTCTGGTGTCTCCCGCGTCACCCCCCTTCCGTCGGTGGACCCGGTTGAGGAGTCTTCTGACTCTGATGGCCCTGCTGCGCAGTCCTTGCCGGCCGCCCCTCCCCCGGCGTCCCCTCCCCAGTCCCCTCCTCCACCGCCTCTGCCGCCGCTGCAGGCGTCGTTGTCGCCGCCGCTGCCGCCGCCGTCGCAGCACCCGGTCGTTGACTCTGAGGGTGCTAGTCCCGGTAGCCTTGGGGGTGGATCCTATGGGGGTGCTGGTGTGGAGTGTGCCGGTGGTAGCCGCGGAGCCGCTTGCAGTCTCGGTGTCGCTGTTGTGCCGCCGCAGCAGCAGTCCCTGCAGGTGTCAGCCCTTCGCCTGCTCGGCCTTCTGTCCCCTGACCCTGCGGCTGTTCCTCTCCGACCGTCTCCTCCTCTTCCCGTCTACGGCCTTGTGTTCCCCTCGCCGGACTCGTCCCCGGCTTGTCTTCCTCCTCGTTCCCCTCTTGTGTCCCCTCCCCTGTCTCCTGACCCGACTCCTCCGTCGCACGTCTGGTCTCACCGTCCCTCCCGTGCTCGTCCTGCCTCGCCTGTCTTGCGCTCCCACCCTATGTTGCTTCGTTCCCACGCGTCTCGTCCTCCCCTTCTCCCGTCGCCTCCTCCGTCCTCCCTTGTTGTTGCACCCCCCCCGCTGTCTGAGTACCTTCGTGCCGCTCGTCCTCTTGTTCCTCGGGTCCTTGCCTCTCTCGTTACCGACCCGTCTCTTCCGGTCTCGTGCCTTGACGCTCTTGTTGCAGCGGTCGCTGACTACGCCTCTACCCGCCGCCTTGACTACGCCACCGCTCTGGTCTCTGACCCTGCCTGTCCTCCGTCTGTCGGGGGTGCTCCTGCCCTTGGCAGTGACGTCCTGGAGGATCGCCAGTTTGAGCTTGCTTTCCTGTCCGAGGCTGCTCCCCATCTCTGTTCCATGCTGCTAGTCCCTGAGGGTGACCCAGACGCTTTCGACATCCCGACCCCTCGCACTTACGCTGAGGCGACCTCGGGACCTTGGGCCTCTCAGTGGATAGCTGCCATGGAGCAGGAGATGGCATCTTGGAGATCCACCGGCACCTTCGTCGACGCAGTTCCCCCGCCTGGGGTGAACGTAGTCGATGGCCGCTGGCTTTTCAAGGTGAAGCGCCCTCCTGGAGAGCCGCCTGTGTTCAAGGTGCGCTACGTGGCTAGAGGCTTCAGTCAGCGTGAGGGGGTGGACTTCTTCCAGACCTTCGCCCCGACCCCGAAGATGACTACTCTTCGGGTTCTGTTACACCTAGCTGCTTAGCGTGACTACGAGCTTCACTCCCTCGACTTCTCCACTGCCTTCCTTCAGGGCAGCCTACACAAGCAGGTCTACTTGCGTCGCCCTCAGGGCTTTACTGGCACCTTCCCTCCTGGGACCCAGTGGCTCCTGCGGCGCCCCGTCTACGGCCTGCGCCAGGCTCCCCGTGAGTGGCACGACACTCTCCGTGCTATGCTTGCTGACCTGCAGTTCTTTCCGTCTTCTGCAGACCCCTCACTCTTCGTTCGTGCTGGCCAGACTCCGTTCTACATCCTTGTTTACGTCGACGACCTGGTCTTTGCCACAGCAGACAGGGACGCACTAGCCTCCGTGAAGGCAGAGCTGCTGAAGAGACACACATGCACTGACCTTGGAGAACTGCGCCGTTACCTTGGCTTGCAGATCTCCAGGGACAGAGCAGCGCGCACCATCACCCTGACTCAGTCACACTTGGTGCGCCAGGTCCTTTAGAGGTTCAGCCTTCAGTTCTCCTATGCACAGCCCACCCTTCTGCCTGTAGACCACAGACTCTCCGCTCCAGTGTCTGAGGAGTCGGTAGAGCCCAGCGGCCCCTACGCAGAGCTGGTGGTTGCCTCATGTACCTGATGACTTGCACTCGCCCAGATCTCGCGTACCCTTTCAGCATCCTGGCTCGCTTTGTGGCCACAGGCAGACACCGACCGCAGCACTGGTCTGCCGCTAAGAGGGTTTTGTGTTATCTTGCTAGTATATCGGGCATGGGGTTAGTGCTAGGAGGACGCAGACCAGTGGTCCTTACTGGACACACAGACGCTTCGTGGGCAGACGATGCTTAGACACTCAGGTCTACCCAGGGCTACTGCTTCAGCCTTGGCTCAGGTGTCGTCTCGTGGAGAGCTACCCGCTCCTCGACTGTTGCCCAGTGCAGCTGTGAGGTTGAGATCTACGCTGGTGCCATGGCGGCACAGGAGCTCCGCTGGCTGACCTTCTTGCTCACTGACTTAGGTGAGCGGCCTAGCTCTGCCCCGGTCGTGTTCGCTGACAACAGGGCCATGATCCTCCTGTGCCAGGAGCCTCGACTCGAGGGCAGAGCGAAGCATATTCAGCTGCGATACTTCCTCCTGCGCGAGCTATAGCAGCGACGCCAGGCTCGCGTAGTACACTTGGCCTCAGGTGCCAACACAGCTGATATCTTTACGAAGGCGCTTGCGCCTAAAGATCATCAGCGGCACTGCGTACAGCTTGGTCTAGTTCCTGTAGCCTCTCACTTGCTAGGGCCTTGACTTTGTAGTGTCCTTTATATACATATTCAGACTGGACTTGTGTCCTCTCCCAGTGGCTGGACTAGTAGTGCCGCCCTGGTCTTGTGCTTGCCTTGTCTAAACTCCGTCTGACTGGTCTTTTAGACCCTTGTCTCAGAGGTTGGACTAGTAGTGCCGCCCTGAGCTGCTTGTTCAAGTCATTCCCCTATGCAGTCTAGGGGGTGTGTCAAACATAAGCATAACTCATGTTTGTATATACTGTGTAGGGTCCCCTCTTAGAGGGTATAACACTCTTAGGTATATACCCTTGTACTCTCTCTCTATTCATCAATTCTTCAGTTCTAAGAAACCCCGCATTCTAATGTCTTGCGGACATTGGATGGGGCTCCTATTCTTGCATAAGAAGCAGCAAATTGTGATGTAGAGATTCGAAGTTCATGTGTTGAGCTTACGCTTTGGGTAGGAAACCCTGCCCTTCAGTATTCTCGTAGGTTTGAAATTTTTTTAATCCAAGAGCACCCCTCACATTTTCTCAACCAAATGTAAGGTCAGGATACGCCCAAGCAAACTAGCATAATTTCCATCCCTCCTTAGTTAATATGATAAGTCCTATACAGAGTTCAGACTTACCTTTGGGTCAATTTGAGTCACCCTTGGCTCGCCCAGTCTTTTGGGGGCGTCAGGACTTTCCTCCAAACCGAACAAACCGAACGAGCCTCCTGTCTCCGGTCCCGCTGTAGGCTTCCCATTCGTCATCTTAACAGCAACAGCTCCGCCCCGAGTCACCCCAATTGCTTCGGCTCCTGCATGAGCCTCCAGCGTGGCTTGTAGAGCGTCCAGCGAGGCAGGAGGGCTCGCCGTACCTATCAGCCTCACCTTGTCACCAACGACAAGGTTACAAGAATGCCCATTGCTCGCTCCCTCGCTCCTTGCCTGCATGGCGATTTGGGGATCTTGCCGTAGTGCGACCCGTTGTATCGCGCAGACCTAGCAGCAAACCGGATGGCATCGCACAGAAACGATAAATCAGTCAATACGGACAAGGAAATCCCGAGAACCCTTCGCTCTGCCGCTCCACGTCCCTCATGGGGCAATAACCAGGGGAGCAGAGCAGCGATTCCCGAGGTTCATTCTGTCACAGCACATGATTATTTACTCAGTACATGCGGCCTATTCTCTCTCGGCCTTTTCTTTTTGTCTTCTTGCAGTTATGCTGTATGGCTCCCTTCGCACGACAATAGATTCTCGCTTCTTAGTGGCATGCGAGCGTGCATCTCAGGGTACGGGACGACGCGGTGTCGCTGGGTACAGATTGAAGCGTACTGATCTGCCAGGTTTTCTCAAGTGGGAAGTTATACCTTGATTGATTGGCCTTTGGAAGATTGGTCTGCTCATTGTGACGACGGCTTAGGGCACGTTACACGTTACGTCACACGTCAGCACGTCGCACGTCGCACGTCGCCCGTCGCACGTCAACTCGTCAGAGCGCTGCGGTTTTCTCCGCCAGATCGCAATGGCAGCGGCGACGTTTATTTCCGAAAGTAAGGGTCTCCACGAGACCTAGATCTTAAAATCCTCTGAAATTAGAACCATTTGAACCTAAAATCCTTTGAACTTAAAATCCTTTAGATGGTGGAGTGCATGGTGGAGTGGTCCCAGCATTCATGTTCAGGCGTGCTTACTAGTAACGTAGCACATCCTCGCTTCGTAGCGTTTCTTCACTTTCGCTCGCGTCACCGTCGCAATTTAGGGAGCCAAATGACTCATTTGTGCACCATCGCAAATTCGCGGCCTTTTTTTCTTTCGCTTCGTCTTCGTGACTCAGTAGCCTTGTATGGCGAGGCTGGCCGACTCGGATGTCACATGACTCCACCTTCCAATCTGTACTTAGGCTATGTGCATGATGTGCATGATGTGCATGATGTGCATGATGTGCATGGTGTGCATGGTGTGCATGTGCATGATGTGCATGATGTGCATGGTGTGCATGGTGTGCATGTGCATGATGTGCATGATGTGCATGATGTGCATGATGTGCATGGTGTGCATGGTGTGCATGATGTGCATGCGGTTCCTGCTACCACAGTGCATACGTCTCCTAGTCCCTCCCTCATACCATCTTCCGCCTCTCATGCTTCGGTCATCCCGCTCCCTTCCCGACCAGTTGACTGCTTGTACTCGTGCGGCTACGGCACCTGCTCAATGGATTCCATAGGCTTCTATGCGTGCACGTGCGGTGCCGGCTTCGCTATGCAGACCGTCCCTCCTCTGTGTGTCATTTCCGGTATGTGTTTATGCTACAACCGTGCTACAGCCATGGTGTGTGCCCTGTGAACCTGTGTGGACATACATGTGCACGTGCGATGCGGGATACCACATGCAGATCGGCTCGCCTCCTTGTCTGCTACCCACCGGTTTGTGTGGGTATGCTAAAGACGTGCTACTGCAATGGGTATGCATCATCCGTGCTACAGCCGTGGCATGTACCCTGTGAACTTTGTGTGGCTTGTAGGTGTACATGCAGAGTGGCGTGTCCCCTTGTCTCAACCATAGTATGCACTACAGCCGTGTGCTCCAGCCATGCTCTACAGCCATGCCCTACATCCATTCGCCACAGCCTTGCACTACAGCCATGTGATACAACCATGTGCTACAGCCGTTCGCTACAGCCGTGTACTACAGCCCATAAGGAAAACCTGAAACACAAGAAGCATTGTAAACCGCACCCAGCTACCTCCCGTGCACCTCCCCCTCCCACCTTGCCTGGCAGGCTCGCCCTCCCACCAAGGAGGGGGTGGCTCTCCGTCCCCTTCACCCCCCATCTCCTCCCCTGCTGCCAACTTTTCTCAGCCTTCCTCCAATTTCTCCCAGCCCTCCGCCTCCTCCTCCTCTTCAGGCGCCTCAGCAGGGGTGATCGCTGGCATTGTGGCCGGCGTGGTGGTGCTGCTGCTGGCGGCAGTGGGGGGGGGACTCTACTTTTTCTACTTCAGGCGGAGGCAGCGGCGGAGGGAAGGGGCACCCCAGTGGGACTCTGGAAAGGCGCCGTATCCTAATGTGTATGCGGCAGGAGGAGGCATGTCTGCTGCTGCTGGTGCTACTGGCGCTGCTGGTGGTGCTGCTGGTGCTGGGGATCCCTTGGCGTCTGGAAGGAGGGGAGGGTACGAGCAGGGGTATGCGGGGAACTATGGTGTTAATGCAAGTGCGAGCTCTGGTAGTGGGAGTGGGAGTGTGGGGAGTGGTTACATGGGAGGTGGTAACCTGGGGTATGCGGCAGGAGCGGGGGGAGGAGCAGTGGGAGCAGCATACGGGGCAGTAGGAGCGGGGCCGTTCAACTCTGGAGGGGGCGTTCACCCCATGTACATGGGAAGTAGGTTGTTCAACCCATCCCAAGTAATTTGTCTCTACCCATCCCAAATAATTTGTCTCTACCCATCCCAAGTAATTTGTCTCTACCCATCCCAAGTAATTTGTCTCTACCCATCCCAAGTAATTTGTTTCTTCCCATCCCAAGTGATTTGTCTCTACCCATCCCAAGTAATTTGTCTCTTCCCATCCCACGTAATTTGTCTCTTCCCATCCCAAGTGATTTGGATCTACCCATTCCAAGTAATTTGTCTCTTCCCATCCCAAGTAATTTGGAACTTTCCAACTGACAATAACTGCATGATTGCCTGCAAAGATTGCCGGAAATTGCCAGAACTTACCCCCCACGCTTACCCCCCCACGCTTGCCCACTTATTTCTCCCATCCACTCCCCTCCTCCTCCCTTCTTCTCCCCCCTCGCTCCTTCCGCATCTCCTCCCATTTGCACCACCCCCGCTGCTCCTCCCCCTTCATTTGGCAATTTCTTTCAGGTGGATACTTGGGGGGACAGCAGCAGCAGCAGCAGCAGCAGCAGCAGCAGCAGCAGCAGCAGCAGCAGCAGCAGCAGCAGCAGCAGCAGCAGCAGCAGCAGCAGCAGCAGCAGCAGCAGCAGGGGGGCTTCGACTACGCGCCTCAAGTGTGCCAGAGGTTCACATACGCTGACATGGCGCACGCCACCAACAACTGGGCTGAGAGCAACCGCATTGGAAGTGGCGGCTTTGGCGACGTGTACCGGGGCGTGTGCCCTTACGACCACAACGTGCCGTGGGCCGTGAAGCGAGGGCGAGTCATCACAAAGGACTTCCAACGAGAGGTAAGCACAATACCATAGTACCCGGTTGACGTGTAGCAGGGCGTGTGCCCGTACGACTACAATGTGCCGTGGGCTGTGAAGCGAGGGCGAATCATCACAAAGGAATTTCAAAGAGAGGTATGTCAAAGGCGAGATACATCAGCTACTCACCATGCCATGGCTTTGGCTACGTGTACCGGGGTGTGTGCCCGTACGACCACAATGTGCCGTGGGTCCTGACGCGAGGCCGGTTCATTACCAGGGGCTTCCAATGGGAGATGTGCAAGTTGCAACTAGTTTTGAGGCGCCTAAAAATAGGTGTGTGCCCTTAGGACCACAATGTGCCATGGGTCGTGAAGCGAGGCTGGTTCATGACCAAGGGCTACCAACGAGAGGTATGCAATGGTTGGGTGTTTTTTTAGAAATCTCAAAAACACCCTTGGTCATCCATTGGTCTGGTCGTTGAACAGGACTTCAAATAAAGTTGGTCACTTGGGTTTATCTTTTAGAATTTGTACATAATCATGGGTTTGGTACTTACCACATGTTTAGTTGTCTCATGTCGTGTCTTGTGAGTATGGCACTAAAGTAGTACACTCGGTGATGCACCAAATATGTAGCATCAACAACAGGTATGGTTTGTAACCACTGGCGGTCAAACACATAGTAAAAGCCTGTGGTATTCAACCATAGGGTTGGTACTCAAATGTATAGCACATACTGTTGAATTGTAGCAGCCTTATCAATTCCCCCTCTTCCCTTCGACAAAGCGTAGCTCCTCTGACCCTCCTTTCCCTTCCTCCCTGTCACTTTTCGTGGCAGGTGGCAGCAATGGCAACGAAGCACCACCCGCATCTGGTCCGCCTGTTAGGCTACTGCGTTGATGTCGATCCAGCAGCACAGGGCAGGGGCGAGGTGGCCATGGAGCAGATCGTGGTGTACGAGTTCATGGCCAATGGAGACCTGGAGCGGTGGGTTGGGGAGGGCGTGCCGCAGCCGCTCTCCATGGCGCAGCGCCTCACCGTGCTCATTGGGGCGGCGCACGGCATCGAGTACCTGCATGGCTTTGGCATCGTGCACCGCGACATCAAGCCCGCCAACATTCTCATAGATCACAAGTTCGAGGTCAGCCCTTGTTTCAGGTACATCCATTTGTCAAGTTACCGCACAGCTTTGGCATCGTGCACCGCGACATCAAGCCCGCCAACATTCTGCTGGATCACAAGTTTGAGGTCAGCATGTCTTGAGCTGTGGCGTTCGGCCACGCTCCGCTGGGGCCAGCCCATATCTCTTGGTACCCTGCCAACATTCTCCTGGATCACAAGTTTGAGGTCAGTTCTTCTCGTGCTATATTCGTTTTCCATGGTCCATCAGCACATGCCCGATGCTTTTGGTACCTGCATGCCTAGAATTAACCTCCACTGCGAGCGACCTTGAAATTCCCAATTCTTGGCTCTGACACCACTAGGAAACTGTATTAGGGAACTCTATTAGCACTTCTATACACCATACCACATGCACTACCCTCTGCCTTGCCTCGTGCTCCCCCCACCAGGCTAAGATTGCAGACTTTGGGCTGCTGAGGGAGGGGGAGGGCACGACAGTTTGCGCCACTAGAGTGATGGGCACACCGGGCTATGTGGATCCAGCTTACTTCAAGTCTAACAAGGCCACCCCCATGGCTGATGTATACAGGTACAGTGCGGTAAAGAGTGGTATTAGTGACTCGTACATGTCTTTATGTGATGGACTCACCGTGGATCCTGCTTACTTCAAGTCCAGCAAGGCCAACCTCATGGCGATGTGTACAGTTACAATGAGGTAAAGAGTGGTATTGGTTACTTGTACATGCATGTAAGCTTATGGACGTATAGTGATGGGCACACCTGGCTACGTGGAATGTCCAAGTATTTAATGCATCTCTGCTTACTTCAAGTCCAACAAGGCCACCCCCATGGCCGATGTGTACAGGTACAGTGCGATAAAGCGTGGTATGAGTCGTACAACCATAGGCACATTCATACATGGGTGTTTTTGATACACCGGGCTTGTTCTACCTTACCTCTTTCAAGCCTCTCACTCATACAGCCCTCTGCTTTTCCTGTAACCGCACCCATTTCCCTGCTGCCCCCCCCCCCCCTCCTCCTCCAAACGCTACAGCTTTGGCATTGTGATGCTGACGGTGCTGACAGCACGCCAGTCAGTCATTCCACAAGGCAATGACAGCCAGCTGAACATCCGGAAATGGGTGAGTCGAGCCGTGCCATTTCATGCCATAGTTCGTTCAAGGTGTCATGGCTTTAGGCCCTTTGTTAGTCATCCCACAGGGCAGTGACAGCCAGCTGAACATACAGAAATGGGTGAGTCCAGCCGTGCGATGCAATGCTTGCTATCCATACCATACCATGCCATGCCATGCCATGCCATGCCTCCTATCCATGCCATACCCATTCAGACTGTCACAGGGACCATCAGGCATTCTTCTACCTTTGCTGTTCCCCTGGCGCTCTGAGCAACTAACGCTCAGTGTTCCAATTCTTCTCACTGACACTCCAGTTCCACTGCTGCATTCAGTCCCTCTCAGCCCCAAGGCCTCATTGAAGCTGGCAATGCGCAGTCTCTCCGTCTCTCATTCCCTCACCCCTCCTACACGCTCTCTTTCCCATACCCATCCCCTTTCCCCTCAGGCGGAAGACCTTCTCAAGGCAGGCAAGGCGTCCGAACTCAAGGATCCCCGATTGGACGCTCCGGCAGATTTGATTCTGCGGATGGCGCAGCTGGCGCTGCGCTGCACTGCCATGCCGACCGTGTCTCGTCCCGACATGGTGCAGGTTGTATCTGAGCTCTCAGCGCTCAGGAAGGAATACCTGGGGGAGGCGCCACCCAGGATGGCGGCTAGGATAGACGAGGAGGTGGAGGAGCTTAGGGTTGGGGATTTTAGTGCGGAAATAAGGATGGCTGAAAGGATGGCGTTTCAGAATAGCACCAGCGCATTGAGTATTCGATAAAGGAGTTGGAAGTCAGGCAGTAGCAAAGAAATACGCATAGAATGAAAGGATGGAGTTTCAGAATAGCACCCGGCGCAATGAGCATCCGGTAGAAAAAGGAGTTGCCTTAAGGCGGTAGGCAGCAGCACTCAGGAACGAATACCTGGGGGAGGCGCTGCTGGTGATGGGCAGGAATATCAGCTCCTATGGTGTGGGCAGCTATGTTGTGAAGTGAGCGGAAGATGCAAGGAGGGGGAACTTTGCGAGATAAATTTGCTACTGTAGAGCACATGGTGTTGACAGGGAGTGCTTGAAGCATGTGAGAATTGATGAGGAGATGGCTGCTGTGGAGTGGATGGCGATGGGTGGGAGTACCAGCAGATACGATGTCAAGCGAGTAGAGTAGCAGAAGACGGGGGGGTGTCTACTGCTACGGTGCCCCACGATGGCTGCTGTGGAGTGGATGGGGATGGGGGGGAGCATCAGCAGCTATGGTGTCAAGTGAGAGGAGGCAGGGAGGGGGGAGCAGGAGAAAGGGGAGGTATGCTGGAGGATTCTGCTGTTTAATAGGAGTTGGTGATGGGTGGGAGTACCATCAGGCATGACGTCAACGGAGCGGACGAGGCAGGGAGTGGGGAGCAGGAGGATGGGGAAGCATGCTGGAGGATTCTGCTGCTATGGGGGTGGGGATGGTGACGGGCGGGAGTGCTAGCAGCTGCTGTGTCAAGTGAGAGGAGGTCCAGAAGAGGGGGGGGGGGGGGGGGGGGGGGGGGTGTGTGAAGTGAAAGGGCAGGGAGAGGGAGACTTGCTGGAGGAACTGGGTGTTGTGGAACGGATAGTGATGGGCGAGATTTACTCCCTCCCTGGGAATACTACGATATAAACCACAGTGCCGAGTGAGTGGTTGGTGCATTGACCATGATGATTGCATGCAAGGAGGGAGGGCGGAGAGTTTTGGCTTACCACTAGGAGAGGTGGTGGTATGTGGGTGATCAGTAAATCACATTGTGTTAGGGCGCGTTATAAGATGCCAATGTAATTGGTTGCGTTGCGTTTTAGAGCAATTGGATCGTGAGGTAAAATGGTTGGGTAAGCAAGAATGCACTAATTATATGAATATGGAAAATCCACATTCCATCTAATATACTAACAGAAAATGTGCAACGCATACTAACGTTGTGGTGCTAGTAAAATATTTGAAGAGCTTTAGAATGTACTTCCTTCGTTGCGTTGGAGCCATAGCTCGAACCCATTCGCCAAAAATAGTGTAACCGTGGCATGTGTGATTCGTCTGCTTCGTATATACATCGTCAGTTTGCGAAACCAGGGTAATCCAACGGCACTCAATTGCTCCCCTCCCGCAGGCGGGACCATCTCGCTCGCTTCATCGATTCTCGCCACTCCACCTGCGATCAACCCCAATTTGGACCATGCAGGCGTGTTCACAAATATCATGGGTGCATGAGTAAGCTGGCAAGAAAAGTTACCCTAGTGGCCGCACTGCCGTTACCAGAGGTCGTGTGTAAGGAATTTTCCATTCCTTAGCGCGCCACACCGCTAACGCGTACCCCAACCCCACTCGGTACCGACACCTGCCCTAGCTTCGGCCCGTACACGCCACGCCGCACCATTGCACGTCACTCCGAAGCGATCCGCGTCTTCGGATGCCTTCGTCGAACCTGTTTGATCACACTGCTAGGGTTGCTCTGGTGTTCCTATATCTCGCTTCGTCATTCCATTGTACGGCATTCTGTTATTCTGAACCTCGACATTCGATTCCGCGCTACTCTGGTGAAACAGTCATAACATCTGGTAGTCGGAGCTACTCTCTTGACTTCCCCGCTTCCGTAGGCAGATTTTTGTTTTTGTTTTTGTTTTTGTTTTTTTTTTTGTTTTTTTTGTTTTTTTTTTTTTTCGGGGGGGGAGTGATTTGCTCACTGAGTTGCAAAGCAATTAGCCACAAATCAGACGAACTAATTCGCCCGACTACGATAGCGTTTGCGCTCTTACATGAGCACGAGTAATCACGGCTATTCCCCTGCCCACCCGACGTAGTGTCCGCCACATGGACCAGGCACAGTTCGATGAGCTACTGGCGAAATTCGCCGCCACGGATGCTTGCCTGCAAGCTGTGTTAAACGACGAGAGATTTCGCGCCGAAGTTACCGAACTTCGCCAGGCGCAAGAGACGACGCGCTAGAAGTCGCTCACCCCCGAGGACGCTGCCAACACTGGACGTGGCGAGACAGTATTGGACGAACTCGCACGCGAAGGTTGCAGGAGCGCCGTGATGATGAAGCCGCAACAGCAGCGAATGCCGCAGCACGTGCCACGGCAGCTGCAGAAGCCACGACAATGGCCGCCGCCCGCTCTGAAGCACCAGCAACAGTCTCTGCAGCAGCTGCAGCCACACCAATGGTACCAGTGGCCAAGATAAAGCTGCGATGCCGCCCCCTTTCAACCCCATGGGCAAAAATACCACCATGACGAGCTGGCTTTTGGCGATGGAGCTTTATTTTGACGCGGTCGTGATTACTGTTGATGATTTAAAAATCAAACTGGCTGTTTCGCTACTGAGGGGACCTGCACTAGATTGGTGGCGCTCGACGCTAAGTGAGACGGGGACTTCGGCAGGGAACACTCAGGGGTTTTTCGGGAGCTCGGAATCTGCTGCCCGGGACGCAACGTTAATTTTCGGAGCGACCAAGATTCGCACGTGGAAAGCGCGGGGTACAGCTCTGCGTGCACGTTTTGAGACCATATTTGCCTCGGACAACGCACGTACGAAGTTGGACACCTGGCACCAGTTGACCTTTGTCCAGGATTACGCGTCATCATTTCATACACTGTGCGACCAAATTACCGACCTATCAGAAGCTGAAAAAAGAATCGGTTCATCGTGGGGCTCAAATCCAAAGTTCGCTACGAAGTGAGGATGCGACGCCCAGCGACGTTCGAGGAAGCCATGGTGATCACCGGCCTGTACGACGCCAAGAAAAATATACAAGAGCAGGTTCCCGGGAGAGAAATCATTTTCGTGGCCAGGATCAACGGCCCTCGATCAACGGCATCGTGGAAAACGACGAAGATCGCAGAAAGAGACAGTGCTTTTACTGCCACCAGCCGGGTCACCGATATGCGGACTGTCCTGACCAGAAGCACAGGAAAAACAACGATGGGGATAAGCCGGGAAACGACTCTCGTAAGTAGCAGACGGGCCCCTTACTGACACGCCTGCATCGCCCGAGCAACTATATCTCCACCTGGTAGTTGTACCGGTACACGCTATCGGCTGCTCTCGGACGAATAACGGGGATGAACATGAGGATCACCCTGTGCTGGTAGAAGGAAGGGTTAACGAAAATAAGTAAATACAAAAAATCTTCATCGATGGTGGTGCAAGCCACAGCCTGATTCACCGACCGACGATGAAAATAAATAAATTTACGCCTAGAGCGGTGTCTGCACGAGATTGATGCCCGATTGGTTGACGGCACCCCACTGACGATACGCGATCGCGTGCGATCTGTTCGCATGAAGTGTGGTTACAATTTTGGCTTCAGCGCGCCGATGCTGGTGACGACACTCGACGGCTACGATGTGCTGCTGGGACGAGATTGGCTTCGGCGACACAACCCGCAGATCGATTGGTTGGCAGGCGAGTGCACAATCACGTGTGCGAACAGTTGGCAGTTACTGCCAGAATGGCGAGGAGCAGAGCCGACAACGACATGTGTCAATGCCATCACGCTGACACGCGTGGTCAAGAAAGACGCGGGATTGTACGCCGTCCATCTGAAGGAATCAATGGACGATGATCAACCAGCCGACATCGATAAGCTCTGTGCAGCAATCCCCGAAGATCTGGCGAAATTGATTCGTCATTTTCCAGATATTTTTCGGGACGACCTGCCACCTGGCCTGCCGTCTGAACGCCCTCAGGACCATCGGATCGAACTCGAACCTGGCGCGCAGCCAACTGTCCGGACACAGTGGCGGCTGACGCAACCGGAGCTCCAAGAACTACGAGACCAGCTGGACTATTTGCTGACAAAAGGGTTCGTTCGACCGAGCACGCCCCCGTTCGCTACCCCGATCCTGTTCACACCCAAGAAAGATGGGGGCCTCCGAATGTGCATCGATTATCGCGCCTTGAATCGGGTTACAATAAAATCTCGCTACCCAATCCCGCGTGCGGACGAACTGATCGACCAGCTGCGAGGCGCTCGTTCTTTCTTGAAGATCGACCTTCACGGCGGTTACCCCCAGATTCGAGTCTTCACCGACGACTGCCACAAGACCGCGTTTTGTACTCGCTACGAGAGTTACGAATACAGTGTCATGCCGTTCGGGTTAACGAATGCCCCATCGAGGTTCCAGCTAACGATGAACGGGGTATTCCGGGGTCTACTCGATAAATTTGTAATCATTTAGCTGGACGATATCTTAATTTACAGCACGGCACGGGAGCAACACTAAAAGGACCTGGCAGCGGTTTTTCAGCACATGCAGTAGAATCGCCTCATCACCAAAGGCTCTAAGTGCGAGTTTTTAAAAACCGAACTGGAGTTTTTGAGGCACGTTATCTCGACGGAAGGAGTGAAGATTGACCCCCGCAAAATTCAGGCGATTCAGGAATGGAAGCTGCCGACCAACCTCCGGGAGCTGCAATCGTTTTTGGGGTTTGTACCCAACACTGGGGCACTAATTGACCTACTTCAAAAGGGCACTGATTATCAGTGGGGGGTGAAGCAGCAAGCAGCGTTTCACGGATTAAAAAATATTCTAATCTCGCCACCGATACTTTGGATTGCTGACCTAGAACAACCATTTGAGGTCATGACCGACGCAATTGATATCGCAATCGGAGCAGTTATGCTACAAGATTTTGGCGACGACCTTCAGACAATCGCGTACGAGTCGCAAAAGTTACAATCGGCCGAACGAAATTATCCCGTACACGACAAAGAAATGCTGGGGATCGTGCACGCGTTCAAGATATGGCGATGCTACCTGACGGGAGCCGACGTGACTGTACGAACAGATCACAAGTCCTTACAGTACATGCGAGCGCAGCCGAATCTCAACCCGCGGCAGATTCGCTGGTTGGATTATCTGGAGTCGAACTTCACGTATCGCATCACGTACAATAAGTGTGCCAACAACGTCATTGACGCCCTCTCCAGACCATCTGCCCAAACTGCCGCTGTACTAATCGCTCACATGAACCCGTTGCTGAGCAGACTATTTACCCACGGATATTCAACCGACCCCTTTTTCGTAAACAACGGCCACCAGCAAGTCACGACTGCACAGGGAGCCTATTACGTAAAAGTGGGAACATAATGAATTTGGGTTCCGAGTTATCGTCTACTTCACGAATGATTAATTCAAGAAGTCCACGATTCGAATTTATCGGGACATTTCGGGCTTGACAAGTCTCTGAAGGCACTGCAGCCGTTTTATTACAGGCCGGACATGATTTCGGACGTGCAGAAATACGTGGGTGCATGTCCGACTTGCCAGACGATGAAACCATCATGCCAACGGTTAGCATGACTGTTGCAGCCCCTCGAGCCACCCCAGCAACCTTGGCAACATGTGACAATGGGTTTTGTCATCGGCCTGCCGGCCGGACCACGTGGTAATGACGCGGTTCTTGTCGTCGTCGACCGCCTCACGAAAATGGCCCACTTCGCGCCATGTCGCACGATGATCACAGCCGAAGAAATAGCACGTCTTTTCATCTCGGTCGTCGTTCGCCTGCATGGTATCCCTACAGCGATCATCAGCGACAGAGACTCGAAATTCACTCCGCGCTTCTGGCAAGACACGTGGAACCGATACGGCACCCACCTACAGTTTTCATCCGCCTATCACCCGCAAACCAACGGTCAGACAGAACGTACGAATCAGACCATGGAACAGTTTATTCGAACGAATTGTCCGGATATCAGCAAAAGGGAAGATTCACTACCCATGCTCGAGCTTCCTACAACAACACACCCTCCGCCACGACCAATAATTCGCCCTTCTTCCTGAATTATGGGTTGGATCTGACAGTACCCATCTCCACCAACGTCGAAAGCCAAGTCCACCGCTCGCAACAGTTTGTCGAAGACCTTCAAACCGCCCGCATGAAAGCCATCGAATTTATCACGGCCCGCCAATATGCCGACCGCCACAAAAACGATATTACATTGATTGCAGGGAAACTAGTCCTCCTCGACACAAAAAACCTTCGCCTGCAGATACCACCAAAACTTTGACCCCGCTATTGTGGACCCTTCAAGATCATCAAAATGATCACGCCAGTGACCGCCCAACTCCACCTGCCCGACGATTGGAAAATCCATAATGCCTTCCACGTCAGCCTCCTTCGTCCTTTTGTCGCCGACACATCCAACGTCGTCCGACAGCCGATCGCCCAGGATCTACGGCCAGCCGAAGAGACGCTCATCGAACCAGCGAAGATCCTGAGCCACTGCGTACGCATCAACAGTCAGGAACGACATGTTGACTTTCTGATACGATGGGCTCATCGTACCAGCGAGGACGACACGTGGGTCCCTCGGTACAGGTACAGTCACCTACTGTACTCTGGGATTATTTATCCCGCAAGCACGTCGCAAATATAGACCACCTTCGCTAGAGGGCCGGTAGTGTAAGGAATTTTCCATTCCTTAGCGCGCCACATCGCTAACGCGTACCCCAACCCCACATGGCACCGACACCTGCCGAACCATTTCACGCTACGCCGAACCATTTCACGTCACTCCGAAGCGATGCGCGTCTTGGTATGCCTTCGTCGAACATGTTTGATCACACGACTAGGATTGCTCTGGTGTTCCTATATCTTGCTTCATCATTCCATTGTACGACATTCTGGTATTCTGAACCTCGACATTCGATTCCGCACTACTCTGGTGAAACACTCATAACATCTTGGCTAGTCAACGGGCTAAAAATAGCAGCACTTTCTGCTGAGAGTGTGTCAGATCGAGGAACTGACTTTCGACGCAGCGGCACTCCAAATACCTGGTACCACGCCCTTGATAGTACGGACGGATGCTACTTTCAACACCCAACAATAACCAACCAACCAATCCCCTCCATTCCTCCCAACACGGCTAGACCCTCGCGGACTGGCTCTTGCTGACTTGGCAATTTTGTGAAGTGCTTCGCACTAGCAGCCCAGGCGGGAATGAGGGGAACTGGCTTGGTGCTTCGCAGCACCTCGCGATAATGGCGTGTTGCGGGTCAAGGGAATGCAGGGAATTGCATTCAGGCGGTTCCCTTGACTCTTGCTTCCTTGACTCTCGTGATTCACTTGCCATTGCCTGCACGACAGGGCACTGCGTGCGGGCTGAGGCTCGTGGGATGTGTGGGTGAGGACCATGTCGCACCACACATGCTAAGGGATGTGGGTAAGGACACACTCGCTAAGGGATGTGCGTAAGGACACACGTGCTAAGCCTGTGTCTTTGTGGTTAAATTGCCATTCGGTGATTCTATTCACTTGGAAATGTTTTGGCAGCAGCATTCTCTGTCTGCTACCTCTCCACATTATTTATAACTTCTTTCACCTCCTCCGTCAACCAGTGAATTAGAATTAATAAGGGCGTTAGGAAAACCCCTCCTTGCTGCCATTATCCTTCTTCCTCCTCCTTTTCTGAAGTTGTTTGCACCATTCGCCAGCTATGCCATGTATTGACAAATGGTGGGTTCTTGGTGCAATTTTTTTTGTGGGCATCAGCATCTCGACTCGCCCAAAAAAGAATTAGTCGAACCAAACTGCATCTACAATATTTCAGTAGCTTGTGATGTGTGTAGTACGACGCTCATATGGCAAATACATGCTCAATACTAAGTTGGCACTTAACCTTCACGGGTCTTTCGTTTACGTGACTTTACGAAGTAAACTTACGTTTACTTACATTGGGCCAAAATGGCTTTACGTTTACGGTCAGCACAAAATGCTTCCAAGCTGCCCGTGCACAGGGGAATCTCATAATGCTTTGGGTATGCACAAAGCAGAGAGGCATAAATAACTAGACTCACCACCCAAATTTGTTTTGTTTCAACACAAAAGTTGCCTTGGTGAGCCACAGTGTGCAACCATACCATAGACGTGACTGCGCCCCAGTCAAACTCAATCTTCCCCCTTTTTTCCTGCCCCTGAGTTTTTTTTATGCTGCCCATCCATATTTACGTAAATTTACGAGTAAAAATACGTAAAGGTAAACTTACGAGCACATCTACGTTTACGTGACTTGGTTTAGAGTAAAGTACCAACTAAGGCTCAACAAGGGCACTTGGTACTAAGAATTTCCATTTGATCCCTTTTCCACATGATTTTCCATTTTATCCCTTTGCATTTTTCCTTCTCCCTTTCGCAAGCAGACGAGTGCTTTCGCGGATGCACATATGGCATTTGCCTGCAGATCGGCTCTACCTCGCAGTATGAGTACATGTGTGCATCCGCCATTGGGCCGACCGCCGGATGCCGTGTACCAGGTGTGCTACGACCATAAAGAGAGATGTCCATTCGGTCTGTGCCAGGACAGGAGATCTCCCGTGTTGTATGCCACCTTGCAATTTGACTGCGTGTGTGCACCTGCCTTCGTTTGTCCCCCTCTCGACTCTCAATCGGCCGATGCTACTCACCAGGCATGCTGCAACGATGAAGCGACCCTATTGGCCAATGCATAACCACTGGTTAGGGATGTTGAATGTTGTATGCTGAACCACTACGCAAGCGTCTGGGAAAAATAAGTGTAAATCCTCCTCCCCTTCCCCCCCCCACCCCCCTCGTTTTGTACTCCCTCCATCCCACCAGCAGGAACCTCCAACTCCTCAGACCCTTCCTCTGCCAACCCTTCCTCCCCCCTCCTCATTCTCCCCCCCCCCCCCCCCCCCTCATTCTTCCCCCTCTCCTCATTCTCCCCCCCTCCTCATTCTCCCCCCCACCTCATTCTCCTCCAGCAACCTGTCAATTGGGGTCATTGTTGTGCTTGTGCACGTCCCTGTCATCACCATCATCATCATCTGCATCATCTGTGTTCATCCCTCCACTCCATCCCCCAAGCAGGATCCTCCAACTCCTCAGACCTGGCCTCCGCTCCCCCCTCCTCCCCCTCCTCGTTCAACCTGTCGGTTGGGGTCCTTGCTGTCATTGCACCCGCCCCTGTCATCAACACCTGCACCATCTGTGTTCATCCCTCCACCCAACCCCTCAACCAGGACCCTCCAACTCCTCAGACCCGCCCTCAGCCAACCCCTCCTCCTCCTCCTCGTTCAGCCTGTCAGTTGGGGCCATAGTTGTCATCATTATAGTTTCTGTCATCATCTTAATCACAGTGGCTCTCTTTCTCTGGTTCAAGCAGAGGCGGGGGGGGGTCACAGCAGCCTCGAAGCCAAGAGTGGGACACGGAGGGAGCAGCGTATGGGAGCCTGTACGCAGCAAGAGCAGCAGGCATGCAGGGTTCTGCAGATATGCCAGGAGGCGGAGGAGGGGGGCATCACCAGGGGTATAATGGTTTGCAGAGGCGTGGGAGCAGTGGGAGTGCGAGTGTATGGAGCAGTCATCTAGGGGGCGGTAACCCATGGGATGAAGTCAGAGCAGGTGGAGCAGCGCAAGCAGTTGGAGCAGCGCAGGCAGTTGGAGCAGCAGGGTCATTGAATAGTTTTGACTACGCCCATCAAGGGTGCCAGAGGTTCTCATACGCTGACATGGCGCAAGCCACCAACAACTGGGACGAGCGCAACCGCATTGGCAGTCATCCTCCAGGCTGCGGAAAGCAGCCGTGAGCTCTTCGCTAAGCTTCTGATACTTGGCTTCCAGAACCGCCTTGCCATCTGCAGGGTCTTCGAACTTCTGGGACCTGCAATGAGAAGAGAACACTCATGAAGTCTGAAACTGGGAAGACTGGGGACGCTGTGAACTGGATCTCTAATTCCAAGAGCATGACTGGAAGCATCTGAGCATGACACGTACACAATCTTGTAGATGAGGTCACCAAGCCTCTGCTTGATGACATTAAGGGTGATCTTCTGGCCTTCTGAACCAGCTGCCCTCTCAACAGCCTGCAAAGGTAACAGAAGAAAATGTGCCAGTGTAGAAGACTCAGAGGTGTGACATGAGCATAAACCAAGCTGGAAACACATGGGGCAGCATAGCAGAAGACGACATACCTGTGCCATACAACCCTGCTGTGCTCTGGGTTGTGAAGCGAGGAAAAGTATTCACCAAAGACTTTCAAAGGGAGGTGAGTTATATTAGGTGTATTTTGAGTCGACTAAAAAATCATCACCAAAGACTCTCAAAGGGAGGTGAGTAATATTAGGTGTATTTTGAGTCAACTAAAAAATCATCACCAAAGACTTGAGTAATATAAGGTGCACACGTGCAAGAGAGAGAGAGAGAGAGAGAGAGAGAGAGAGAGAGAGAGAGAGAGAGAGAGAGAGAGAGAGAGAGAGAGAGAGAGAGAGAGAGCGAGACACACCATAGAGGCAAAAGGGATACCATATTAGCGGGTGAGTGAGTGTGCCCATAACCTTGCTGGCTATATGCATGTAGCACTTCCAATTCAAGTAGCCGCGGTGGTTATTCAACAAAAAAAAAAAACCCAAATTTATCCTAGTCTCAGCGCACTCAACTCAACCCCTTCCCCCCACTGTGCCCCCTCCTCCGAATTCCAGGTGGCAGCGATGGCAGCAAAGCACCATTCACTCACATTTGGTGTGCCTGCTGGGCCACTGCATTGACATGAACACCCCTCACCCCCCCACCTGCTTCGCTGGTTCTTCCCCCCATCCCCACGTGGTAGCCATGGCAACAAAGCACCACCCACATTTGGTGTACCTGCTGGGCCACTGCATTGACATAAACCCTCCTCTCCCTCACGCTTCCCTTTCCCCGATCCCCAGGTGGCAACGATGGCAACGAAGCACCACCCGCACCTGGTGCGCCTGCTGGGCTTCTGCGTTGACATGAACCCGGCAGCACAGGGCAGGGGCGAGGTGGCCATGGAGCAGATAGTGGTGTACGAGTTCATGGCCCACGGCGACCTCGAGCGCTGGGTGGGGGAGGCCGTGATACAACCTCTCTCGATGGCTCAGCGCCTCACTGTGCTCATTGGGGCAGCGCACGGCATTGAGTACCTGCATGACTTTGGCATTGTGCACCGTGCCATCAAGCCCGCCAACATTCTCCTCGACAGCAAGATGCAGGTCAGCCGCCGTCTCGAGTTATGCCAAGCCAAGGCCTGTTAGGCGTACGTTTTCAGGATGGCACGTTTGAGGTCAGATCAGAAAAAGACAGTTCCTTGGAGGACCGTTGTCTATGTGAGACGTTTCGACTTGATGTCAAATGAGGATAGCAGAATAGGCGCCACTAGAGCCGTTTGTTTCCATGATCCTGTACATCTTCCACGTGTCGTCATCCATATGCCATCCCATACACCCTCCATTCTCTCCACCCCTACAAGCCAAGGTTGCGGATTTTGGACTACTAAGGGAGGGGGAGGGCAGCACAGTGGGCGTCAATAGGGAGGTTTGTTTCCAGCAATCCACATTTCATCCCTTATCTTACCCCCAACAGGCCAAGGTTGCGGATTTTGGGCTTGTGAGGGAGGGAGAGGACAGCAAAATATGCACTACAAGAGTGATGGGCACACCGGGCTATGTGGACCCTGCTTATGTCAAGTCTGAAATCGCCACACCCTCAGCTGATGCATACAGGTGAGCCATGCTGTTGGTGTCATCCACCCTCGTGCTGTTGCCTTCGGTGTAATTTTCCTTGCCGAGCATCGCCAAGTTAAGCTTGGGCTGTTGCTCAGCAATTTCTTGCAAGCTTGTAACAGAAGTCAAGGTACCTTCGGAGTCACATACAAGGTACCTTGACTTCTGTTGGCCGACTCATGTGATGCTCATGATGCCTTCCTGTGACTCACACCATTGCTATACATCAATTGTACTTCGGTCGTTACTTGCTGCATCACGAAAAGGCCTCTCTGTTCCGTCACTTGCTCAAAACCCCATCTGTCTGTGCTGCAGTTTCGGCATTGTGATGCTCATGATGCTTGCCGCTCGCAAGGCAGTTTTAAGGGATTGGGGAAGCAGCGACAATGGCAGCCAGACTCACATCAAGGATTGGGTACGTGTTCAATTTCGCGCTGGGGCCGAGTTTACAATGAGACACGGGCAAAGTTGTGACAATATGAAAGAAAGCCCGTGACTTTATGAATGAAAGCCCGTGACTTTATGAATGAAAGCCCGTGACTTTATGAAATAAAGCCAGTGACTTTATGAATGAAAGCCCATGACTTTATGAAAGAAAGCCTGTGACTTTATGAAAGAAAGCCCATGACTTTATTAATAAAAGCCCGTGACTTTATGAATGAAAGCCCGTGACTTTATGAAAGAAAGCCCGTGACTTTAAGACAGCCCGTGACTTTACGAATGAAAGCCCCTGACTTTATGAATGAAAGCCCGTGACTTTACGAAAGAAAGCCCGTGACTTCATGAATGAAAGCCCGTGACTTTACGAAAGAAAGCCCGTGACTTTATGAATGAAAGCATGTGACTTTATGAATGAAAGCCTGTGACTTCATGAATGAAAGCTCGGGACTTTATGAATGAAATCCCGTGACTTTATGAATGAAAGCCCATAACTTTATGAATGAAAGCCCATGACTTTATGAATGAAAGCCCGTGACTTTATGAATATAAGCCCTGTGACTTTATGAATGAAAGCCCGTGACTTTATGACCTACAGACTTTATGAATGTATGAATTGAGATAGAACTTACACTTGGCTGATAAGGCACCCTGAGTTGGTAAAGATTACCCCCATCGCAGGAATCTTGCCAACCTTAGCACTTCACAAGTCGCTGTATGCTGGTGCTGATGTAAGTATCGGCCCCCCTGTCCCCCCCATCCTAATCCTTCCCAGGCCACATACCTAATTGAACAAGGCCGGGCGTCAGAATGAAAGGACCCCCGGTTGGATGCTCCCGCACATTTGATTGTGCGGATGGCACAGCTGGCACTGCGCTGCACTGCCACGCCGACCGTGTCTCGTCTCGACATGGTGCAGGTGTTATCTGAGCTATCAGCGCTAAGGAAGGAGTATCTGGGGGAGGCGCCACCTAGGATGGCGGCTAGAATAGATGAGGAGGTTGAAGAGGCAGAGAGGGGTAATTTTGAAGAGGAAATGGCCGCTGTTGAGAGGATGGCGTTTGGAGGGAGCACTGGAAGTTATCACGTCACGTGACAGATTGATGGATGCCTTTTGAGTTGCAATTTTTATGTTTTTTTGTTTTGCTTTCTTGGGGTGTATTCCTATGCACTGGGATCAGGATCAGACTCGCGCAGAACCAGAATGAACCACATTGAAACGCGATTCACACTTGCACCGCACAGTACCGCGTGAGGGCTGACGTTATCAGGGTATTTTACCCTGATTCCCTGATTTCACAGGGTATGTTTTTCGGCCAGCCCTTACTTTTCAGGGTGGTCAAAATCTCAACAATGAACCCTTCAGGGTTATAAGTTCTCCATTACTGAGAATTTCAGGGACTGTGTCCTAGGGATACTTAGTTTCCAGGTGTTAATGCGTACCGACCCTGACACAGACATATTGCACTGAACTGGCCACAATCCTGAGATTCCGGCGAAGTCCCCAATTTCCAGAGACATCTCCCCCACACACCCAGCAGCCTACGTAAAATTTTGGCTAAGTCCAACAGGACGGACACTCCCCCACACACCCAGCAGCAATCTACCGAAATCGGCGAAGTCCTCTTGTACAGACACTCGCCTCACACACCCCGCAACCTAAAAAAAGATCGGCTAAGTCCTGATAGCCCGAGACATCACCCTCTCCAACAAAAATTATTGGTTAAGTCCTCTTGTACAGACTCCCCCCTCCCACACTCCCACAACCCATACAATTTGGCTAAGTCCTCAACATCACCCCTATACCCCCACAAACCCTGAGAATTTGGCAACCCAGTGGAGTAGTGCAATTCGTACATGGCAATGTACTACAAGGGTACTAGTGACAACGCCTGAGCATGACAAAAACCTTACCCTTAGTAGAAATCGTTCCTTTCAGGGGAATTCCCGCCAGCTGCCAGTGCGGTATAACTAATAGTCCAAAACGCTTTGACGGCCCCGATCGATTGCGATCGTTTCGACATTTATCAGGCGTCGATGTCTTCTCAAGATTAACGGACCGGATTTCTTTTCACATTTGAACTCAATTCCATGACGGTGCAAGCGAGCGAAGTCCCTCCCACGCACGGTGCTCATTGGCCAATTGCGAGGGCTCTGTCTCCCCTCGCTTGCGAATTCCCTCACTTGTGAGGGCTCTGTCTCCGCCCTTCCCCTCTGTTGGAAACAAAGAATTGGAGAAGTAACCCGTTTCTGTAGTATCGAGACTAAAGCGATACTGTGAAATGGTCAACAACGAGTACGGCGAGTCAACGGAGGTTACACGCGGCAGTTGTGCGTGTAACCAAAGCGCATGGCAGTTGCACTTGGAGGTTGCACGTGGAGGTTACGTGGCAGCCCTACTGCACATCAACCACTACTGTAAGGTATCGAGTCGCTTATACGCTCGATAACGCAACAGCAGCTGTAGTAACTGTCCTGTATTCTAGAATAACTATTTATTCCTGTCTGCTGTTTGTGTTAATCAATTCTCTTGTTCTCACATACCAGTGCAAGAGGTTCATTAAGTCTTACACCTCGCTTCCGCAAGTACAACATCCTTCTGGGGACTTGTCTTTGCAAAGATCCTACGGGCTTCTCTCAGCCCAGCATGGTATGAGAGCTAGTCGAAGACTAGGTTCCTGCTAAGTTCATTATAAGCACTCTCAGCTCTACAAGTTCATCAGTCAAACCCACTTCAAGATTACAAGATATGGCATCCCAGAAGGAAGTGAGATCCTCCATTGGATCTCCAGGCTCAAAACCTACTATGCCCCTAGTCTCTGGCCTACAGACTGAAGAGGCGCCTGCGCAAGAAACAACCCCGAGAGCATCTACTGAGCAAGCGGTCCCTCCGACCGGCTTCGACCCAAGTCTGATGGAGTGCTTCTTCTCCTTCGTGTCAACATATGAGCAGCAACAACCATCAGCACCTGCACAGTCAGCCAACAGCAACAACAACAACAACAACAACAACAACAACAACAACAACAACAACAACAACAACAACAACAACAACAACAACAACAACAACAACAACAACAACAACAACAACAACAACAACAACAACAACAACAACAACAACAACAACAACAACAACAACAACAACAACAACAACAACAACAACAAGGCCACCGGGCTATGTGGATCCAGCTTACTTCAAGTCTAACAAGGCCACCCCCATGGCTGATGTATACAGGTACAGTGCGGTAAAGAGTGGTATTAGTGACTCGTACATGTCTTTATGTGATGGACTCACCGTGGATCCTGCTTACTTCAAGTCCAGCAAGGCCAACCTCATGGCGATGTGTACAGTTACAATGCGGTAAAGAGTGGTATTGGTTACTTGTACATGCATGTAAGCTTATGGACGTATAGTGATGGGCACACCTGGCTACGTGGAATGTCCAAGTATTTAATGCATCTCTGCTTACTTCAAGTCCAACAAGGCCACCCCCATGGCCGATGTGTACAGGTACAGTGCGATAAAGCGTGGTATGAGTCGTACAACCATAGGCACATTCATACATGGGTGTTTTTGATACACCGGGCTTGTTCTACCTTACCTCTTTCAAGCCTCTCACTCATACAGCCCTCTGCTTTTCCTGTAACCGCACCCATTTCCCTGCTGCCCCCCCCCCCCCTCCTCCTCCAAATGCTACAGCTTTGGCATTGTGATGCTGACGGTGCTGACAGCACGCCAGTCAGTCATTCCACAAGGCAATGACAGCCAGCTGAACATCCGGAAATGGGTGAGTCGAGCCGTGCCATTTCATGCCATAGTTCGTTCAAGGTGTCATGGCTTTAGGCCCTTTGTTAGTCATCCCACAGGGCAGTGACAGCCAGCTGAACATACAGAAATGGGTGAGTCCAGCCGTGCGATGCAATGCTTGCTATCCATACCATACCATGCCATGCCATGCCATGCCATGCCTCCTATCCATGCCATACCCATTCAGACTGTCACAGGGACCATCAGGCATTCTTCTACCTTTGCTGTTCCCCTGGCGCTCTGAGCAACTAACGCTCAGTGTTCCAATTCTTCTCACTGACACTCCAGTTCCACTGCTGCATTCAGTCCCTCTCAGCCCCAAGGCCTCATTGAAGCTGGCAATGCGCAGTCTCTCCGTCTCTCATTCCCTCACCCCTCCTACACGCTCTCTTTCCCATACCCATCCCCTTTCCCCTCAGGCGGAAGACCTTCTCAAGGCAGGCAAGGCGTCCGAACTCAAGGATCCCCGATTGGACGCTCCGGCAGATTTGATTCTGCGGATGGCGCAGCTGGCGCTGCGCTGCACTGCCATGCCGACCGTGTCTCGTCCCGACATGGTGCAGGTTGTATCTGAGCTCTCAGCGCTCAGGAAGGAATACCTGGGGGAGGCGCCACCCAGGATGGCGGCTAGGATAGACGAGGAGGTGGAGGAGCTTAGGGTTGGGGATTTTAGTGCGGAAATAAGGATGGCTGAAAGGATGGCGTTTCAGAATAGCACCAGCGCATTGAGTATTCGATAAAGGAGTTGGAAGTCAGGCAGTAGCAAAGAAATACGCATAGAATGAAAGGATGGAGTTTCAGAATAGCACCCGGCGCAATGAGCATCCGGTAGAAAAAGGAGTTGCCTTAAGGCGGTAGGCAGCAGCACTCAGGAACGAATACCTGGGGGAGGCGCTGCTGGTGATGGGCAGGAATATCAGCTCCTATGGTGTGGGCAGCTATGTTGTGAAGTGAGCGGAAGATGCAAGGAGGGGGAACTTTGCGAGATAAATTTGCTACTGTAGAGCACATGGTGTTGACAGGGAGTGCTTGAAGCATGTGAGAATTGATGAGGAGATGGCTGCTGTGGAGTGGATGGCGATGGGTGGGAGTACCAGCAGATACGATGTCAAGCGAGTAGAGTAGCAGAAGACGGGGGGGTGTCTACTGCTACGGTGCCCCACGATGGCTGCTGTGGAGTGGATGGGGATGGGGGGGAGCATCAGCAGCTATGGTGTCAAGTGAGAGGAGGCAGGGAGGGGGGAGCAGGAGAAAGGGGAGGTATGCTGGAGGATTCTGCTGTTTAATAGGAGTTGGTGATGGGTGGGAGTACCATCAGGCATGACGTCAACGGAGCGGACGAGGCAGGGAGTGGGGAGCAGGAGGATGGGGAAGCATGCTGGAGGATTCTGCTGCTATGGGGGTGGGGATGGTGACGGGCGGGAGTGCTAGCAGCTGCTGTGTCAAGTGAGAGGAGGTCCAGAAGAGGGGGGGGGGGGGGGGGGGGGGGGGGGGGGTGTGTGAAGTGAAAGGGCAGGGAGAGGGAGACTTGCTGGAGGAACTGGGTGTTGTGGAACGGATAGTGATGGGCGAGATTTACTCCCTCCCTGGGAATACTACGATATAAACCACAGTGCCGAGTGAGTGGTTGGTGCATTGACCATGATGATTGCATGCAAGGAGGGAGGGCGGAGAGTTTTGGCTTACCACTAGGAGAGGTGGTGGTATGTGGGTGATCAGTAAATCACATTGTGTTAGGGCGCGTTATAAGATGCCAATGTAATTGGTTGCGTTGCGTTTTAGAGCAATTGGATCGTGAGGTAAAATGGTTGGGTAAGCAAGAATGCACTAATTATATGAATATGGAAAATCCACATTCCATCTAATATACTAACAGAAAATGTGCAACGCATACTAACGTTGTGGTGCTAGTAAAATATTTGAAGAGCTTTAGAATGTACTTCCTTCGTTGCGTTGGAGCCATAGCTCGAACCCATTCGCCAAAAATAGTGTAACCGTGGCACGTGTGATTCGTCTGCTTCGTATATACATCGTCAGTTTGCGAAACCAGGGTAATCCAACGGCACTCAATTGCTCCCCTCCCGCAGGCGGGACCATCTCGCTCGCTTCATCGATTCTCGCCACTCCACCTGCGATCAACCCCAATTTGGACCATGCAGGCGTGTTCACAAATATCATGGGTGCATGAGTAAGCTGGCAAGAAAAGTTACCCTAGTGGCCGCACTGCCGTTACCAGAGGTCGTGTGTAAGGAATTTTCCATTCCTTAGCGCGCCACACCGCTAACGCGTACCCCAACCCCACTCGGTACCGACACCTGCCCTAGCTTCGGCCCGTACACGCCACGCCGCACCATTGCACGTCACTCCGAAGCGATCCGCGTCTTCGGATGCCTTCGTCGAACCTGTTTGATCACACTGCTAGGGTTGCTCTGGTGTTCCTATATCTCGCTTCGTCATTCCATTGTACGGCATTCTGTTATTCTGAACCTCGACATTCGATTCCGCGCTACTCTGGTGAAACAGTCATAACATCTGGTAGTCGGAGCTACTCTCTTGACTTCCCCGCTTCCGTAGGCAGATTTTTGTTTTTGTTTTTGTTTTTGTTTTTTTTTTTTGTTTTTTTTTTGTTTTTTTTTTTTTTCGGGGGGGGAGTGATTTGCTCACTGAGTTGCAAAGCAATTAGCCACAAATCAGACGAACTAATTCGCCCGACTACGATAGCGTTTGCGCTCTTACATGAGCACGAGTAATCACGGCTATTCCCCTGCCCACCCGACGTAGTGTCCGCCACATGGACCAGGCACAGTTCGATGAGCTACTGGCGAAATTCGCCGCCACGGATGCTTGCCTGCAAGCTGTGTTAAACGACGAGAGATTTCGCGCCGAAGTTACCGAACTTCGCCAGGCGCAAGAGACGACGCGCTAGAAGTCGCTCACCCCCGAGGACGCTGCCAACACTGGACGTGGCGAGACAGTATTGGACGAACTCGCACGCGAAGGTTGCAGGAGCGCCGTGATGATGAAGCCGCAACAGCAGCGAATGCCGCAGCACGTGCCACGGCAGCTGCAGAAGCCACGACAATGGCCGCCGCCCGCTCTGAAGCACCAGCAACAGTCTCTGCAGCAGCTGCAGCCACACCAATGGTACCAGTGGCCAAGATAAAGCTGCGATGCCGCCCCCTTTCAACCCCATGGGCAAAAATACCACCATGACGAGCTGGCTTTTGGCGATGGAGCTTTATTTTGACGCGGTCGTGATTACTGTTGATGATTTAAAAATCAAACTGGCTGTTTCGCTACTGAGGGGACCTGCACTAGATTGGTGGCGCTCGACGCTAAGTGAGACGGGGACTTCGGCAGGGAACACTCAGGGGTTTTTCGGGAGCTCGGAATCTGCTGCCCGGGACGCAACGTTAATTTTCGGAGCGACCAAGATTCGCACGTGGAAAGCGCGGGGTACAGCTCTGCGTGCACGTTTTGAGACCATATTTGCCTCGGACAACGCACGTACGAAGTTGGACACCTGGCACCAGTTGACCTTTGTCCAGGATTACGCGTCATCATTTCATACACTGTGCGACCAAATTACCGACCTATCAGAAGCTGAAAAAAGAATCGGTTCATCGTGGGGCTCAAATCCAAAGTTCGCTACGAAGTGAGGATGCGACGCCCAGCGACGTTCGAGGAAGCCATGGTGATCGCCGGCCTGTACGACGCCAAGAAAAATATACAAGAGCAGGTTCCCGGGAGAGAAATCATTTTCGTGGCCAGGATCAACGGCCCTCGATCAACGGCATCGTGGAAAACGACGAAGATCGCAGAAAGAGACAGTACTTTTACTGCCACCAGCCGGGTCACCGATATGCGGACTGTCCTGACCAGAAGCACAGGAAAAACAACGATGGGGATAAGCCGGGAAACGACTCTCGTAAGTAGCAGACGGGCCCCTTACTGACACGCCTGCATCGCCCGAGCAACTATATCTCCACCTGGTAGTTGTACCGGTACACGCTATCGGCTGCTCTCGGACGAATAACGGGGATGAACATGAGGATCACCCTGTGCTGGTAGAAGGAAGGGTTAACGAAAATAAGTAAATACAAAAAATCTTCATCGATGGTGGTGCAAGCCACAGCCTGATTCACCGACCGACGATGAAAATAAATAAATTTACGCCTAGAGCGGTGTCTGCACGAGATTGATGCCCGATTGGTTGACGGCACCCCACTGACGATACGCGATCGCGTGCGATCTGTTCGCATGAAGTGTGGTTACAATTTTGGCTTCAGCGCGCCGATGCTGGTGACGACACTCGACGGCTACGATGTGCTGCTGGGACGAGATTGGCTTCGGCGACACAACCCGCAGATCGATTGGTTGGCAGGCGAGTGCACAATCACGTGTGCGAACTGTTGGCAGTTACTGCCAGAATGGCGAGGAGCAGAGCCGACAACGACATGTGTCAATGCCATCACGCTGACACGCGTGGTCAAGAAAGACGCGGGATTGTACGCCGTCCATCTGAAGGAATCAATGGACGATGATCAACCAGCCGACATCGATAAGCTCTGTGCAGCAATCCCCGAAGATCTGGCGAAATTGATTCGTCATTTTCCAGATATTTTTCGGGACGACCTGCCACCTGGCCTGCCGTCTGAACGCCCTCAGGACCATCGGATCGAACTCGAACCTGGCGCGCAGCCAACTGTCCGGACACAGTGGCGGCTGACGCAACCGGAGCTCCAAGAACTACGAGACCAGCTGGACTATTTGCTGACAAAAGGGTTCGTTCGACCGAGCACGCCCCCGTTCGCTACCCCGATCCTGTTCACACCCAAGAAAGATGGGGCCTCCGAATGTGCATCGATTATCGCGCCTTGAATCGGGTTACAATAAAATCTCGCTACCCAATCCCGCGTGCGGACGAACTGATCGACCAGCTGCGAGGCGCTCGTTCTTTCTTGAAGATCGACCTTCACGGCGGTTACCCCCAGATTCGAGTCTTCACCGACGACTGCCACAAGACCGCGTTTCGTACTCGCTACGAGAGTTACGAATACAGTGTCATGCCGTTCGGGTTAACGAATGCCCCATCGAGGTTCCAGCTAACGATGAACGGGGTATTCCGGGGTCTACTCGATAAATTTGTAATCATTTAGCTGGACGATATCTTAATTTACAGCACGGCACGGGAGCAACACTAAAAGGACCTGGCAGCGGTTTTTCAGCACATGCAGTAGAATCGCCTCATCACCAAAGGCTCTAAGTGCGAGTTTTTTAAAAACCGAACTGGAGTTTTTGAGGCACGTTATCTCGACGGAAGGAGTGAAGATTGACCCCCGCAAAATTCAGGCGATTCAGGAATGGAAGCTGCCGACCAACCTCCGGGAGCTGCAATCGTTTTTGGGGTTTGTACCCAACACTGGGGCACTAATTGACCTACTTCAAAAGGGCACTGATTATCAGTGGGGGGTGAAGCAGCAAGCAGCGTTTCACGGATTAAAAAATATTCTAATCTCGCCACCGATACTTTGGATTGCTGACCTAGAACAACCATTTGAGGTCATGACCGACGCAATTGATATCGCAATCGGAGCAGTTATGCTACAAGATTTTGGCGACGACCTTCAGACAATCGCGTACGAGTCGCAAAAGTTACAATCGGCCGAACGAAATTATCCCGTACACGACAAAGAAATGCTGGGGATCGTGCACGCGTTCAAGATATGGCGATGCTACCTGACGGGAGCCGACGTGACTGTACGAACAGATCACAAGTCCTTACAGTACATGCGAGCGCAGCCGAATCTCAACCCGCGGCAGATTCGCTGGTTGGATTATCTGGAGTCGAACTTCACGTATCGCATCACGTACAATAAGTGTGCCAACAACGTCATTGACGCCCTCTCCAGACCATCTGCCCAAACTGCCGCTGTACTAATCGCTCACATGAACCCGTTGCTGAGCAGACTATTTACCCACGGATATTCAACCGACCCCTTTTTCGTAAACAACGGCCACCAGCAAGTCACGACTGCACAGGGAGCCTATTACGTAAAAGTGGGAACATAATGAATTTGGGTTCCGAGTTATCGTCTACTTCACGAATGATTAATTCAAGAAGTCCACGATTCGAATTTATCGGGACATTTCGGGCTTGACAAGTCTCTGAAGGCACTGCAGCCGTTTTATTACAGGCCGGACATGATTTCGGACGTGCAGAAATACGTGGGTGCATGTCCGACTTGCCAGACGATGAAACCATCATGCCAACGGTTAGCATGACTGTTGCAGCCCCTCGAGCCACCCCAGCAACCTTGGCAACATGTGACAATGGGTTTTGTCATCGGCCTGCCGGCCGGACCACGTGGTAATGACGCGGTTCTTGTCGTCGTCGACCGCCTCACGAAAATGGCCCACTTCGCGCCATGTCGCACGATGATCACAGCCGAAGAAATAGCACGTCTTTTCATCTCGGTCGTCGTTCGCCTGCATGGTATCCCTACAGCGATCATCAGCGACAGAGACTCGAAATTCACTCCGCGCTTCTGGCAAGACACGTGGAACCGATACGGCACCCACCTACAGTTTTCATCCGCCTATCACCCGCAAACCAACGGTCAGACAGAACGTACGAATCAGACCATGGAACAGTTTATTCGAACGAATTGTCCGGATATCAGCAAAAGGGAAGATTCACTACCCATGCTCGAGCTTCCTACAACAACACACCCTCCGCCACGACCAATAATTCGCCCTTCTTCCTGAATTATGGGTTGGATCTGACAGTACCCATCTCCACCAACGTCGAAAGCCAAGTCCACCGCTCGCAACAGTTTGTCGAAGACCTTCAAACCGCCCGCATGAAAGCCATCGAATTTATCACGGCCCGCCAATATGCCGACCGCCACAAAAACGATATTACATTGATTGCAGGGAAACTAGTCCTCCTCGACACAAAAAACCTTCGCCTGCAGATACCACCAAAACTTTGACCCCGCTATTGTGGACCCTTCAAGATCATCAAAATGATCACGCCAGTGACCGCCCAACTCCACCTGCCCGACGATTGGAAAATCCATAATGCCTTCCACGTCAGCCTCCTTCGTCCTTTTGTCGCCGACACATCCAACGTCGTCCGACAGCCGATCGCCCAGGATCTACGGCCAGCCGAAGAGACGCTCATCGAACCAGCGAAGATCCTGAGCCACTGCGTACGCATCAACAGTCAGGAACGACATGTTGACTTTCTGATACGATGGGCTCATCGTACCAGCGAGGACGACACGTGGGTCCCTCGGTACAGGTACAGTCACCTACTGTACTCTGGGATTATTTATCCCGCAAGCACGTCGCAAATATAGACCACCTTCGCTAGAGGGCCGGTAGTGTAAGGAATTTTCCATTCCTTAGCGCGCCACATCGCTAACGCGTACCCCAACCCCACATGGCACCGACACCTGCCGAACCATTTCACGCTACGCCGAACCATTTCACGTCACTCCGAAGCGATGCGCGTCTTGGTATGCCTTCGTCGAACATGTTTGATCACACGACTAGGATTGCTCTGGTGTTCCTATATCTTGCTTCATCATTCCATTGTACGACATTCTGGTATTCTGAACCTCGACATTCGATTCCGCACTACTCTGGTGAAACACTCATAACATCTTGGCTAGTCAACGGGCTAAAAATAGCAGCACTTTCTGCTGAGAGTGTGTCAGATCGAGGAACTGACTTTCGACGCAGCGGCACTCCAAATACCTGGTACCACGCCCTTGATAGTACGGACGGATGCTACTTTCAACACCCAACAATAACCAACCAACCAATCCCCTCCATTCCTCCCAACACGGCTAGACCCTCGCGGACTGGCTCTTGCTGACTTGGCAATTTTGTGAAGTGCTTCGCACTAGCAGCCCAGGCGGGAATGAGGGGAACTGGCTTGGTGCTTCGCAGCACCTCGCGATAATGGCGTGTTGCGGGTCAAGGGAATGCAGGGAATTGCATTCAGGCGGTTCCCTTGACTCTTGCTTCCTTGACTCTCGTGATTCACTTGCCATTGCCTGCACGACAGGGCACTGCGTGCGGGCTGAGGCTCGTGGGATGTGTGGGTGAGGACCATGTCGCACCACACATGCTAAGGGATGTGGGTAAGGACACACTCGCTAAGGGATGTGCGTAAGGACACACGTGCTAAGCCTGTGTCTTTGTGGTTAAATTGCCATTCGGTGATTCTATTCACTTGGAAATGTTTTGGCAGCAGCATTCTCTGTCTGCTACCTCTCCACATTATTTATAACTTCTTTCACCTCCTCCGTCAACCAGTGAATTAGAATTAATAAGGGCGTTAGGAAAACCCCTCCTTGCTGCCATTATCCTTCTTCCTCCTCCTTTTCTGAAGTTGTTTGCACCATTCGCCAGCTATGCCATGTATTGACAAATGGTGGGTTCTTGGTGCAATTTTTTTTGTGGGCATCAGCATCTCGACTCGCCCAAAAAAGAATTAGTCGAACCAAACTGCATCTACAATATTTCAGTAGCTTGTGATGTGTGTAGTACGACGCTCATATGGCAAATACATGCTCAATACTAAGTTGGCACTTAACCTTCACGGGTCTTTCGTTTACGTGACTTTACGAAGTAAACTTACGTTTACTTACATTGGGCCAAAATGGCTTTACGTTTACGGTCAGCACAAAATGCTTCCAAGCTGCCCGTGCACAGGGGAATCTCATAATGCTTTGGGTATGCACAAAGCAGAGAGGCATAAATAACTAGACTCACCACCCAAATTTGTTTTGTTTCAACACAAAAGTTGCCTTGGTGAGCCACAGTGTGCAACCATACCATAGACGTGACTGCGCCCCAGTCAAACTCAATCTTCCCCCTTTTTTCCTGCCCCTGAGTTTTTTTTATGCTGCCCATCCATATTTACGTAAATTTACGAGTAAAAATACGTAAAGGTAAACTTACGAGCACATCTACGTTTACGTGACTTGGTTTAGAGTAAAGTACCAACTAAGGCTCAACAAGGGCACTTGGTACTAAGAATTTCCATTTGATCCCTTTCCACATGATTTTCCATTTTATCCCTTTGCATTTTTCCTTCTCCCTTTCGCAAGCAGACGAGTGCTTTCGCGGATGCACATATGGCATTTGCCTGCAGATCGGCTCTACCTCGCAGTATGAGTACATGTGTGCATCCGCCATTGGGCCGACCGCCGGATGCCGTGTACCAGGTGTGCTACGACCATAAAGAGAGATGTCCATTCGGTCTGTGCCAGGACAGGAGATCTCCCGTGTTGTATGCCACCTTGCAATTTGACTGCGTGTGTGCACCTGCCTTCGTTTGTCCCCCTCTCGACTCTCAATCGGCCGATGCTACTCACCAGGCATGCTGCAACGATGAAGCGACCCTATTGGCCAATGCATAACCACTGGTTAGGGATGTTGAATGTTGTATGCTGAACCACTACGCAAGCGTCTGGGAAAAAATAAGTGTAAATCCTCCTCCCCTTCCCCCCCCCACCCCCCCTCGTTTTGTACTCCCTCCATCCCACCAGCAGGAACCTCCAACTCCTCAGACCCTTCCTCTGCCAACCCTTCCTCCCCCCCTCCTCATTCTCCCCCCCCCCCCCCCCCTCATTCTTCCCCCTCTCCTCATTCTCCCCCCCCTCCTCATTCTCCCCCCCCACCTCATTCTCCTCCAGCAACCTGTCAATTGGGGTCATTGTTGTGCTTGTGCACGTCCCTGTCATCACCATCATCATCATCTGCATCATCTGTGTTCATCCCTCCACTCCATCCCCCAAGCAGGATCCTCCAACTCCTCAGACCTGGCCTCCGCTCCCCCCTCCTCCCCCTCCTCGTTCAACCTGTCGGTTGGGGTCCTTGCTGTCATTGCACCCGCCCCTGTCATCAACACCTGCACCATCTGTGTTCATCCCTCCACCCAACCCCTCAACCAGGACCCTCCAACTCCTCAGACCCGCCCTCAGCCAACCCCTCCTCCTCCTCCTCGTTCAGCCTGTCAGTTGGGGCCATAGTTGTCATCATTATAGTTTCTGTCATCATCTTAATCACAGTGGCTCTCTTTCTCTGGTTCAAGCAGAGGCGGGGGGGGGTCACAGCAGCCTCGAAGCCAAGAGTGGGACACGGAGGGAGCAGCGTATGGGAGCCTGTACGCAGCAAGAGCAGCAGGCATGCAGGGTTCTGCAGATATGCCAGGAGGCGGAGGAGGGGGGCATCACCAGGGGTATAATGGTTTGCAGAGGCGTGGGAGCAGTGGGAGTGCGAGTGTATGGAGCAGTCATCTAGGGGGCGGTAACCCATGGGATGAAGTCAGAGCAGGTGGAGCAGCGCAAGCAGTTGGAGCAGCGCAGGCAGTTGGAGCAGCAGGGTCATTGAATAGTTTTGACTACGCCCATCAAGGGTGCCAGAGGTTCTCATACGCTGACATGGCGCAAGCCACCAACAACTGGGACGAGCGCAACCGCATTGGCAGTCATCCTCCAGGCTGCGGAAAGCAGCCGTGAGCTCTTCGCTAAGCTTCTGATACTTGGCTTCCAGAACCGCCTTGCCATCTGCAGGGTCTTCGAACTTCTGGGACCTGCAATGAGAAGAGAACACTCATGAAGTCTGAAACTGGGAAGACTGGGGACGCTGTGAACTGGATCTCTAATTCCAAGAGCATGACTGGAAGCATCTGAGCATGACACGTACACAATCTTGTAGATGAGGTCACCAAGCCTCTGCTTGATGACATTAAGGGTGATCTTCTGGCCTTCTGAACCAGCTGCCCTCTCAACAGCCTGCAAAGGTAACAGAAGAAAATGTGCCAGTGTAGAAGACTCAGAGGTGTGACATGAGCATAAACCAAGCTGGAAACACATGGGGCAGCATAGCAGAAGACGACATACCTGTGCCATACAACCCTGCTGTGCTCTGGGTTGTGAAGCGAGGAAAAGTATTCACCAAAGACTTTCAAAGGGAGGTGAGTTATATTAGGTGTATTTTGAGTCGACTAAAAAATCATCACCAAAGACTCTCAAAGGGAGGTGAGTAATATTAGGTGTATTTTGAGTCAACTAAAAATCATCACCAAAGACTTGAGTAATATAAGGTGCACACGTGCAAGAGAGAGAGAGAGAGAGAGAGAGAGAGAGAGAGAGGAGAGAGAGAGAGAGAGAGAGAGAGAGAGAGAGAGAGAGAGAGAGAGAGAGCGAGACACACCATAGAGGCAAAAGGGATACCATATTAGCGGGTGAGTGAGTGTGCCCATAACCTTGCTGGCTATATGCATGTAGCACTTCCAATTCAAGTAGCCGCGGTGGTTATTCAACAAAAAAAAAAAAACCCAAATTTATCCTAGTCTCAGCGCACTCAACTCAACCCCTTCCCCCCACTGTGCCCCCTCCTCCGAATTCCAGGTGGCAGCGATGGCAGCAAAGCACCATTCACTCACATTTGGTGTGCCTGCTGGGCCACTGCATTGACATGAACACCCCTCACCCCCCACCTGCTTCGCTGGTTTCTTCCCCCATCCCCACGTGGTAGCCATGGCAACAAAGCACCACCCACATTTGGTGTACCTGCTGGGCCACTGCATTGACATAAACCCTCCTCTCCCTCACGCTTCCCTTTCCCCGATCCCCGGTGGCAACGATGGCAACGAAGCACCACCCGCACCTGGTGCGCCTGCTGGGCTTCTGCGTTGACATGAACCCGGCAGCACAGGGCAGGGGCGAGGTGGCCATGGAGCAGATAGTGGTGTACGAGTTCATGGCCCACGGCGACCTCGAGCGCTGGGTGGGGAGGCCGTGATACAACCTCTCTCGATGGCTCAGCGCCTCACTGTGGCTCATTGGGGCAGCGCACGGCATTGAGTACCTGCATGACTTTGGCATTGTGCACCGTGCCATCAAGCCCGCCAACATTCTCCTCGACAGCAAGATGCAGGTCAGCCGCCGTCTCGAGTTATGCCAAGCCAAGGCCTGTTAGGCGTACGTTTTCAGGATGGCACGTTTGAGGTCAGATCAGAAAAAGACAGTTCCTTGGAGGACCGTTGTCTATGTGAGACGTTTCGACTTGATGTCAAATGAGGATAGCAGAATAGGCGCCACTAGAGCCGTTTGTTTCCATGATCCTGTACATCTTCCACGTGTCGTCATCCATATGCCATCCCATACACCCTCCATTCTCTCCACCCCTACAAGCCAAGGTTGCGGATTTTGGACTACTAAGGGAGGGGGAGGGCAGCACAGTGGGCGTCAATAGGGAGGTTTGTTTCCAGCAATCCACATTTCATCCCTTATCTTACCCCCAACAGGCCAAGGTTGCGGATTTTGGGCTTGTGAGGGAGGGAGAGGACAGCAAAATATGCACTACAAGAGTGATGGGCACACCGGGCTATGTGGACCCTGCTTATGTCAAGTCTGAAATCGCCACACCCTCAGCTGATGCATACAGGTGAGCCATGCTGTTGGTGTCATCCACCCTCGTGCTGTTGCCTTCGGTGTAATTTTCCTTGCCGAGCATCGCCAAGTTAAGCTTGGGCTGTTGCTCAGCAATTTCTTGCAAGCTTGTAACAGAAGTCAAGGTACCTTCGGAGTCACATACAAGGTACCTTGACTTCTGTTGGCCGACTCATGTGATGCTCATGATGCCTTCCTGTGACTCACACCATTGCTATACATCAATTGTACTTCGGTCGTTACTTGCTGCATCACGAAAAGGCCTCTCTGTTCCGTCACTTGCTCAAAACCCATCTGTCTGTGCTGCAGTTTCGGCATTGTGATGCTCATGATGCTTGCCGCTCGCAAGGCAGTTTTAAGGGATTGGGGAAGCAGCGACAATGGCAGCCAGACTCACATCAAGGATTGGGTACGTGTTCAATTTCGCGCTGGGGCCGAGTTTACAATGAGACACGGGCAAAGTTGTGACAATATGAAAGAAAGCCCGTGACTTTATGAATGAAAGCCCGTGACTTTATGAATGAAAGCCCGTGACTTTATGAAATAAAGCCAGTGACTTTATGAATGAAAGCCCATGACTTTATGAAAGAAAGCCTGTGACTTTATGAAAGAAAGCCCATGACTTTATTAATAAAAGCCCGTGACTTTATGAATGAAAGCCCGTGACTTTATGAAAGAAAGCCCGTGACTTTAAGACAGCCCGTGACTTTACGAATGAAAGCCCCTGACTTTATGAATGAAAGCCCGTGACTTTACGAAAAGAAAGCCCGTGACTTCATGAATGAAAGCCCGTGACTTTACGAAAGAAAGCCCGTGACTTTATGAATGAAAGCATGTGACTTTATGAATGAAAGCCTGTGACTTCATGAATGAAAGCTCGGGACTTTATGAATGAAATCCCGTGACTTTATGAATGAAAGCCCATAACTTTATGAATGAAAGCCCATGACTTTATGAATGAAAGCCCGTGACTTTATGAATATAAGCCCTGTGACTTTATGAATGAAAGCCCGTGACTTTATGACCTACAGACTTTATGAATGTATGAATTGAGATAGAACTTACACTTGGCTGATAAGGCACCCTGAGTTGGTAAAGATTACCCCCCATCGCAGGAATCTTGCCAACCTTAGCACTTCACAAGTCGCTGTATGCTGGTGCTGATGTAAGTATCGGCCCCCCTGTCCCCCCCATCCTAATCCTTCCCAGGCCACATACCTAATTGAACAAGGCCGGGCGTCAGAATGAAAGGACCCCCGGTTGGATGCTCCCGCACATTTGATTGTGCGGATGGCACAGCTGGCACTGCGCTGCACTGCCACGCCGACCGTGTCTCGTCTCGACATGGTGCAGGTGTTATCTGAGCTATCAGCGCTAAGGAAGGAGTATCTGGGGGAGGCGCCACCTAGGATGGCGGCTAGAATAGATGAGGAGGTTGAAGAGGCAGAGAGGGGTAATTTTGAAGAGGAAATGGCCGCTGTTGAGAGGATGGCGTTTGGAGGGAGCACTGGAAGTTATCACGTCACGTGACAGATTGATGGATGCCTTTTGAGTTGCAATTTTTATGTTTTTTTGTTTTGCTTTCTTGGGGTGTATTCCTATGCACTGGGATCAGGATCAGACTCGCGCAGAACCAGAATGAACCACATTGAAACGCGATTCACACTTGCACCGCACAGTACCGCGTGAGGGCTGACGTTATCAGGGTATTTTACCCTGATTCCCTGATTTCACAGGGTATGTTTTTCGGCCAGCCCTTACTTTTCAGGGTGGTCAAAATCTCAACAATGAACCCTTCAGGGTTATAAGTTCTCCATTACTGAGAATTTCAGGGACTGTGTCCTAGGGATACTTAGTTTCCAGGTGTTAATGCGTACCGACCCTGACACAGACATATTGCACTGAACTGGCCACAATCCTGAGATTCCGGCGAAGTCCCCAATTTCCAGAGACATCTCCCCACACACCCAGCAGCCTACGTAAAATTTTGGCTAAGTCCAACAGGACGGACACTCCCCCCACACACCCAGCAGCAATCTACCGAAATCGGCGAAGTCCTCTTGTACAGACACTCGCCTCACACACCCCGCAACCTAAAAAAAGATCGGCTAAGTCCTGATAGCCCGAGACATCACCCTCTCCAACAAAAATTATTGGTTAAGTCCTCTTGTACAGACTCCCCCCTCCCACACTCCCACAACCCATACAATTTGGCTAAGTCCTCAACATCACCCCTATACCCCCCACAAACCCTGAGAATTTGGCAACCCAGTGGAGTAGTGCAATTCGTACATGGCAATGTACTACAAGGGTACTAGTGACAACGCCTGAGCATGACAAAAACCTTACCCTTAGTAGAAATCGTTCCTTTCAGGGGAATTCCCGCCAGCTGCCAGTGCGGTATAACTAATAGTCCAAAACGCTTTGACGGCCCCGATCGATTGCGATCGTTTCGACATTTATCAGGCGTCGATGTCTTCTCAAGATTAACGGACCGGATTTCTTTTCACATTTGAACTCAATTCCATGACGGTGCAAGCGAGCGAAGTCCCTCCCACGCACGGTGCTCATTGGCCAATTGCGAGGGCTCTGTCTCCCCTCGCTTGCGAATTCCCTCACTTGTGAGGGCTCTGTCTCCGCCCTTCCCCTCTGTTGGAAACAAAGAATTGGAGAAGTAACCCGTTTCTGTAGTATCGAGACTAAAGCGATACTGTGAAATGGTCAACAACGAGTACGGCGAGTCAACGGAGGTTACACGCGGCAGTTGTGCGTGTAACCAAAGCGCATGGCAGTTGCACTTGGAGGTTGCACGTGGAGGTTACGTGGCAGCCCTACTGCACATCAACCACTACTGTAAGGTATCGAGTCGCTTATACGCTCGATAACGCAACAGCAGCTGTAGTAACTGTCCTGTATTCTAGAATAACTATTTATTCCTGTCTGCTGTTTGTGTTAATCAATTCTCTTGTTCTCACATACCAGTGCAAGAGGTTCATTAAGTCTTACACCTCGCTTCCGCAAGTACAACATCCTTCTGGGGACTTGTCTTTGCAAAGATCCTACGGGCTTCTCTCAGCCCAGCATGGTATGAGAGCTAGTCGAAGACTAGGTTCCTGCTAAGTTCATTATAAGCACTCTCAGCTCTACAAGTTCATCAGTCAAACCCACTTCAAGATTACAAGATATGGCATCCCAGAAGGAAGTGAGATCCTCCATTGGATCTCCAGGCTCAAAACCTACTATGCCCCTAGTCTCTGGCCTACAGACTGAAGAGGCGCCTGCGCAAGAAACAACCCCGAGAGCATCTACTGAGCAAGCGGTCCCTCCGACCGGCTTCGACCCAAGTCTGATGGAGTGCTTCTTCTCCTTCGTGTCAACATATGAGCAGCAACAACCATCAGCACCTGCACAGTCAGCCAACAGCAACAACAACAACAACAACAACAACAACAACAACAACAACAACAACAACAACAACAACAACAACAACAACAACAACAACAACAACAACAACAACAACAACAACAACAACAACAACAACAACAACAACAACAACAACAACAACAACAACAACAACAACAACAACAACAACAACAACAACAAGGCCACCGGGCTATGTGGATCCAGCTTACTTCAAGTCTAACAAGGCCACCCCCATGGCTGATGTATACAGGTACAGTGCGGTAAAGAGTGGTATTAGTGACTCGTACATGTCTTTATGTGATGGACTCACCGTGGATCCTGCTTACTTCAAGTCCAGCAAGGCCAACCTCATGGCGATGTGTACAGTTACAATGCGGTAAAGAGTGGTATTGGTTACTTGTACATGCATGTAAGCTTATGGACGTATAGTGATGGGCACACCTGGCTACGTGGAATGTCCAAGTATTTAATGCATCTCTGCTTACTTCAAGTCCAACAAGGCCACCCCCATGGCCGATGTGTACAGGTACAGTGCGATAAAGCGTGGTATGAGTCGTACAACCATAGGCACATTCATACATGGGTGTTTTTGATACACCGGGCTTGTTCTACCTTACCTCTTTCAAGCCTCTCACTCATACAGCCCTCTGCTTTTCCTGTAACCGCACCCATTTCCCTGCTGCCCCCCCCCCCCCTCCTCCTCCAAATGCTACAGCTTTGGCATTGTGATGCTGACGGTGCTGACAGCACGCCAGTCAGTCATTCCACAAGGCAATGACAGCCAGCTGAACATCCGGAAATGGGTGAGTCGAGCCGTGCCATTTCATGCCATAGTTCGTTCAAGGTGTCATGGCTTTAGGCCCTTTGTTAGTCATCCCACAGGGCAGTGACAGCCAGCTGAACATACAGAAATGGGTGAGTCCAGCCGTGCGATGCAATGCTTGCTATCCATACCATACCATGCCATGCCATGCCATGCCATGCCTCCTATCCATGCCATACCCATTCAGACTGTCACAGGGACCATCAGGCATTCTTCTACCTTTGCTGTTCCCCTGGCGCTCTGAGCAACTAACGCTCAGTGTTCCAATTCTTCTCACTGACACTCCAGTTCCACTGCTGCATTCAGTCCCTCTCAGCCCCAAGGCCTCATTGAAGCTGGCAATGCGCAGTCTCTCCGTCTCTCATTCCCTCACCCCTCCTACACGCTCTCTTTCCCATACCCATCCCCTTTCCCCTCAGGCGGAAGACCTTCTCAAGGCAGGCAAGGCGTCCGAACTCAAGGATCCCCGATTGGACGCTCCGGCAGATTTGATTCTGCGGATGGCGCAGCTGGCGCTGCGCTGCACTGCCATGCCGACCGTGTCTCGTCCCGACATGGTGCAGGTTGTATCTGAGCTCTCAGCGCTCAGGAAGGAATACCTGGGGGAGGCGCCACCCAGGATGGCGGCTAGGATAGACGAGGAGGTGGAGGAGCTTAGGGTTGGGGATTTTAGTGCGGAAATAAGGATGGCTGAAAGGATGGCGTTTCAGAATAGCACCAGCGCATTGAGTATTCGATAAAGGAGTTGGAAGTCAGGCAGTAGCAAAGAAATACGCATAGAATGAAAGGATGGAGTTTCAGAATAGCACCCGGCGCAATGAGCATCCGGTAGAAAAAGGAGTTGCCTTAAGGCGGTAGGCAGCAGCACTCAGGAACGAATACCTGGGGGAGGCGCTGCTGGTGATGGGCAGGAATATCAGCTCCTATGGTGTGGGCAGCTATGTTGTGAAGTGAGCGGAAGATGCAAGGAGGGGGAACTTTGCGAGATAAATTTGCTACTGTAGAGCACATGGTGTTGACAGGGAGTGCTTGAAGCATGTGAGAATTGATGAGGAGATGGCTGCTGTGGAGTGGATGGCGATGGGTGGGAGTACCAGCAGATACGATGTCAAGCGAGTAGAGTAGCAGAAGACGGGGGGGTGTCTACTGCTACGGTGCCCCACGATGGCTGCTGTGGAGTGGATGGGGATGGGGGGAGCATCAGCAGCTATGGTGTCAAGTGAGAGGAGGCAGGGAGGGGGAGCAGGAGAAAGGGGAGGTATGCTGGAGGATTCTGCTGTTTAATAGGAGTTGGTGATGGGTGGGAGTACCATCAGGCATGACGTCAACGGAGCGGACGAGGCAGGGAGTGGGGAGCAGGAGGATGGGGAAGCATGCTGGAGGATTCTGCTGCTATGGGGGTGGGGATGGTGACGGGCGGGAGTGCTAGCAGCTGCTGTGTCAAGTGAGAGGAGGTCCAGAAGAGGGGGGGGGGGGGGGGGGGTGTGTGAAGTGAAAGGCAGGGAGAGGGAGACTTGCTGGAGGAACTGGGTGTTGTGGAACGGATAGTGATGGGCGAGATTTACTCCCTCCCTGGGAATACTACGATATAAACCACAGTGCCGAGTGAGTGGTTGGTGCATTGACCATGATGATTGCATGCAAGGAGGGAGGGCGGAGAGTTTTGGCTTACCACTAGGAGAGGTGGTGGTATGTGGGTGATCAGTAAATCACATTGTGTTAGGGCGCGTTATAAGATGCCAATGTAATTGGTTGCGTTGCGTTTTAGAGCAATTGGATCGTGAGGTAAAATGGTTGGGTAAGCAAGAATGCACTAATTATATGAATATGGAAAATCCACATTCCATCTAATATACTAACAGAAAATGTGCAACGCATACTAACGTTGTGGTGCTAGTAAAATATTTGAAGAGCTTTAGAATGTACTTCCTTCGTTGCGTTGGAGCCATAGCTCGAACCCATTCGCCAAAAATAGTGTAACCGTGGCACGTGTGATTCGTCTGCTTCGTATATACATCGTCAGTTTGCGAAACCAGGGTAATCCAACGGCACTCAATTGCTCCCCTCCCGCAGGCGGGACCATCTCGCTCGCTTCATCGATTCTCGCCACTCCACCTGCGATCAACCCCAATTTGGACCATGCAGGCGTGTTCACAAATATCATGGGTGCATGAGTAAGCTGGCAAGAAAAGTTACCCTAGTGGCCGCACTGCCGTTACCAGAGGTCGTGTGTAAGGAATTTTCCATTCCTTAGCGCGCCACACCGCTAACGGCGTACCCCAACCCCACTCGGTACCGACACCTGCCCTAGCTTCGGCCCGTACACGCCACGCCGCACCATTGCACGTCACTCCGAAGCGATCCGCGTCTTCGGATGCCTTCGTCGAACCTGTTTGATCACACTGCTAGGGTTGCTCTGGTGTTCCTATATCTCGCTTCGTCATTCCATTGTACGGCATTCTGTTATTCTGAACCTCGACATTCGATTCCGCGCTACTCTGGTGAAACAGTCATAACATCTGGTAGTCGGAGCTACTCTCTTGACTTCCCCGCTTCCGTAGGCAGATTTTTGTTTTTGTTTTTGTTTTTGTTTTTTTTTTTTTGTTTTTTTTTTGTTTTTTTTTTTTTTTCGGGGGGGAGTGATTTGCTCACTGAGTTGCAAAGCAATTAGCCACAAATCAGACGAACTAATTCGCCCGACTACGATAGCGTTTGCGCTCTTACATGAGCACGAGTAATCACGGCTATTCCCCTGCCCACCCGACGTAGTGTCCGCCACATGGACCAGGCACAGTTCGATGAGCTACTGGCGAAATTCGCCGCCACGGATGCTTGCCTGCAAGCTGTGTTAAACGACGAGAGATTTCGCGCCGAAGTTACCGAACTTCGCCAGGCGCAAGAGACGACGCGCTAGAAGTCGCTCACCCCCGAGGACGCTGCCAACACTGGACGTGGCGAGACAGTATTGGACGAACTCGCACGCGAAGGTTGCAGGAGCGCCGTGATGATGAAGCCGCAACAGCAGCGAATGCCGCAGCACGTGCCACGGCAGCTGCAGAAGCCACGACAATGGCCGCCGCCCGCTCTGAAGCACCAGCAACAGTCTCTGCAGCAGCTGCAGCCACACCAATGGTACCAGTGGCCAAGATAAAGCTGCGATGCCGCCCCCTTTCAACCCCATGGGCAAAAATACCACCATGACGAGCTGGCTTTTGGCGATGGAGCTTTATTTTGACGCGGTCGTGATTACTGTTGATGATTTAAAAATCAAACTGGCTGTTTCGCTACTGAGGGGACCTGCACTAGATTGGTGGCGCTCGACGCTAAGTGAGACGGGGACTTCGGCAGGGAACACTCAGGGGTTTTTCGGGAGCTCGGAATCTGCTGCCCGGGACGCAACGTTAATTTTCGGAGCGACCAAGATTCGCACGTGGAAAGCGCGGGGTACAGCTCTGCGTGCACGTTTTGAGACCATATTTGCCTCGGACAACGCACGTACGAAGTTGGACACCTGGCACCAGTTGACCTTTGTCCAGGATTACGCGTCATCATTTCATACACTGTGCGACCAAATTACCGACCTATCAGAAGCTGAAAAAAGAATCGGTTCATCGTGGGGCTCAAATCCAAAGTTCGCTACGAAGTGAGGATGCGACGCCCAGCGACGTTCGAGGAAGCCATGGTGATCGCCGGCCTGTACGACGCCAAGAAAAATATACAAGAGCAGGTTCCCGGGAGAGAAATCATTTTCGTGGCCAGGATCAACGGCCCTCGATCAACGGCATCGTGGAAAACGACGAAGATCGCAGAAAGAGACAGTACTTTTACTGCCACCAGCCGGTCACCGATATGCGGACTGTCCTGACCAGAAGCACAGGAAAAACAACGATGGGGATAAGCCGGGAAACGACTCTCGTAAGTAGCAGACGGGCCCCTTACTGACACCGCCTGCATCGCCCGAGCAACTATATCTCCACCTGGTAGTTGTACCGGTACACGCTATCGGCTGCTCTCGGACGAATAACGGGGATGAACATGAGGATCACCCTGTGCTGGTAGAAGGAAGGGTTAACGAAAATAAGTAAATACAAAAAATCTTCATCGATGGTGGTGCAAGCCACAGCCTGATTCACCGACCGACGATGAAAATAAATAAATTTACGCCTAGAGCGGTGTCTGCACGAGATTGATGCCCGATTGGTTGACGGCACCCCACTGACGATACGCGATCGCGTGCGATCTGTTCGCATGAAGTGTGGTTACAATTTTGGCTTCAGCGCGCCGATGCTGGTGACGACACTCGACGGCTACGATGTGCTGCTGGGACGAGATTGGCTTCGGCGACACAACCCGCAGATCGATTGGTTGGCAGGCGAGTGCACAATCACGTGTGCGAACTGTTGGCAGTTACTGCCAGAATGGCGAGGAGCAGAGCCGACAACGACATGTGTCAATGCCATCACGCTGACACGCGTGGTCAAGAAAGACGCGGGATTGTACGCCGTCCATCTGAAGGAATCAATGGACGATGATCAACCAGCCGACATCGATAAGCTCTGTGCAGCAATCCCCGAAGATCTGGCGAAATTGATTCGTCATTTTCCAGATATTTTTCGGGACGACCTGCCACCTGGCCTGCCGTCTGAACGCCCTCAGGACCATCGGATCGAACTCGAACCTGGCGCGCAGCCAACTGTCCGGACACAGTGGCGGCTGACGCAACCGGAGCTCCAAGAACTACGAGACCAGCTGGACTATTTGCTGACAAAGGGTTCGTTCGACCGAGCACGCCCCCGTTCGCTACCCCGATCCTGTTCACACCCAAGAAAGATGGGGGCCTCCGAATGTGCATCGATTATCGCGCCTTGAATCGGGTTACAATAAAATCTCGCTACCCAATCCCGCGTGCGGACGAACTGATCGACCAGCTGCGAGGCGCTCGTTCTTTCTTGAAGATCGACCTTCACGGCGGTTACCCCCAGATTCGAGTCTTCACCGACGACTGCCACAAGACCGCGTTTCGTACTCGCTACGAGAGTTACGAATACAGTGTCATGCCGTTCGGGTTAACGAATGCCCCATCGAGGTTCCAGCTAACGATGAACGGGGTATTCCGGGGTCTACTCGATAAATTTGTAATCATTTAGCTGGACGATATCTTAATTTACAGCACGGCACGGGAGCAACACTAAAAGGACCTGGCAGCGGTTTTTCAGCACATGCAGTAGAATCGCCTCATCACCAAAGGCTCTAAGTGCGAGTTTTTAAAAAACCGAACTGGAGTTTTTGAGGCACGTTATCTCGACGGAAGGAGTGAAGATTGACCCCCGCAAAATTCAGGCGATTCAGGAATGGAAGCTGCCGACCAACCTCCGGGAGCTGCAATCGTTTTTGGGGTTTGTACCCAACACTGGGGCACTAATTGACCTACTTCAAAAGGGCACTGATTATCAGTGGGGGGTGAAGCAGCAAGCAGCGTTTCACGGATTAAAAAATATTCTAATCTCGCCACCGATACTTTGGATTGCTGACCTAGAACAACCATTTGAGGTCATGACCGACGCAATTGATATCGCAATCGGAGCAGTTATGCTACAAGATTTTGGCGACGACCTTCAGACAATCGCGTACGAGTCGCAAAAGTTACAATCGGCCGAACGAAATTATCCCGTACACGACAAAGAAATGCTGGGGATCGTGCACGCGTTCAAGATATGGCGATGCTACCTGACGGGAGCCGACGTGACTGTACGAACAGATCACAAGTCCTTACAGTACATGCGAGCGCAGCCGAATCTCAACCCGCGGCAGATTCGCTGGTTGGATTATCTGGAGTCGAACTTCACGTATCGCATCACGTACAATAAGTGTGCCAACAACGTCATTGACGCCCTCTCCAGACCATCTGCCCAAACTGCCGCTGTACTAATCGCTCACATGAACCCGTTGCTGAGCAGACTATTTACCCACGGATATTCAACCGACCCCTTTTTCGTAAACAACGGCCACCAGCAAGTCACGACTGCACAGGGAGCCTATTACGTAAAAGTGGGAACATAATGAATTTGGGTTCCGAGTTATCGTCTACTTCACGAATGATTAATTCAAGAAGTCCACGATTCGAATTTATCGGGACATTTCGGGCTTGACAAGTCTCTGAAGGCACTGCAGCCGTTTTATTACAGGCCGGACATGATTTCGGACGTGCAGAAATACGTGGGTGCATGTCCGACTTGCCAGACGATGAAACCATCATGCCAACGGTTAGCATGACTGTTGCAGCCCCTCGAGCCACCCCAGCAACCTTGGCAACATGTGACAATGGGTTTTGTCATCGGCCTGCCGGCCGGACCACGTGGTAATGACGCGGTTCTTGTCGTCGTCGACCGCCTCACGAAAATGGCCCACTTCGCGCCATGTCGCACGATGATCACAGCCGAAGAAATAGCACGTCTTTTCATCTCGGTCGTCGTTCGCCTGCATGGTATCCCTACAGCGATCATCAGCGACAGAGACTCGAAATTCACTCCGCGCTTCTGGCAAGACACGTGGAACCGATACGGCACCCACCTACAGTTTTCATCCGCCTATCACCCGCAAACCAACGGTCAGACAGAACGTACGAATCAGACCATGGAACAGTTTATTCGAACGAATTGTCCGGATATCAGCAAAAGGGAAGATTCACTACCCATGCTCGAGCTTCCTACAACAACACACCCTCCGCCACGACCAATAATTCGCCCTTCTTCCTGAATTATGGGTTGGATCTGACAGTACCCATCTCCACCAACGTCGAAAGCCAAGTCCACCGCTCGCAACAGTTTGTCGAAGACCTTCAAACCGCCCGCATGAAAGCCATCGAATTTATCACGGCCCGCCAATATGCCGACCGCCACAAAAACGATATTACATTGATTGCAGGGAAACTAGTCCTCCTCGACACAAAAAACCTTCGCCTGCAGATACCACCAAAACTTTGACCCCGCTATTGTGGACCCTTCAAGATCATCAAAATGATCACGCCAGTGACCGCCCAACTCCACCTGCCCGACGATTGGAAAATCCATAATGCCTTCCACGTCAGCCTCCTTCGTCCTTTTGTCGCCGACACATCCAACGTCGTCCGACAGCCGATCGCCCAGGATCTACGGCCAGCCGAAGAGACGCTCATCGAACCAGCGAAGATCCTGAGCCACTGCGTACGCATCAACAGTCAGGAACGACATGTTGACTTTCTGATACGATGGGCTCATCGTACCAGCGAGGACGACACGTGGGTCCCTCGGTACAGGTACAGTCACCTACTGTACTCTGGGATTATTTATCCCGCAAGCACGTCGCAAATATAGACCACCTTCGCTAGAGGGCCGGTAGTGTAAGGAATTTTCCATTCCTTAGCGCGCCACATCGCTAACGCGTACCCCAACCCCACATGGCACCGACACCTGCCGAACCATTTCACGCTACGCCGAACCATTTCACGTCACTCCGAAGCGATGCGCGTCTTGGTATGCCTTCGTCGAACATGTTTGATCACACGACTAGGATTGCTCTGGTGTTCCTATATCTTGCTTCATCATTCCATTGTACGACATTCTGGTATTCTGAACCTCGACATTCGATTCCGCACTACTCTGGTGAAACACTCATAACATCTTGGCTAGTCAACGGGCTAAAAATAGCAGCACTTTCTGCTGAGAGTGTGTCAGATCGAGGAACTGACTTTCGACGCAGCGGCACTCCAAATACCTGGTACCACGCCCTTGATAGTACGGACGGATGCTACTTTCAACACCCAACAATAACCAACCAACCAATCCCCTCCATTCCTCCCAACACGGCTAGACCCTCGCGGACTGGCTCTTGCTGACTTGGCAATTTTGTGAAGTGCTTCGCACTAGCAGCCCAGGCGGGAATGAGGGGAACTGGCTTGGTGCTTCGCAGCACCTCGCGATAATGGCGTGTTGCGGGTCAAGGGAATGCAGGGAATTGCATTCAGGCGGTTCCCTTGACTCTTGCTTCCTTGACTCTCGTGATTCACTTGCCATTGCCTGCACGACAGGGCACTGCGTGCGGGCTGAGGCTCGTGGGATGTGTGGGTGAGGACCATGTCGCACCACACATGCTAAGGGATGTGGGTAAGGACACACTCGCTAAGGGATGTGCGTAAGGACACACGTGCTAAGCCTGTGTCTTTGTGGTTAAATTGCCATTCGGTGATTCTATTCACTTGGAAATGTTTTGGCAGCAGCATTCTCTGTCTGCTACCTCTCCACATTATTTATAACTTCTTTCACCTCCTCCGTCAACCAGTGAATTAGAATTAATAAGGGCGTTAGGAAAACCCCTCCTTGCTGCCATTATCCTTCTTCCTCCTCCTTTTCTGAAGTTGTTTGCACCATTCGCCAGCTATGCCATGTATTGACAAATGGTGGGTTCTTGGTGCAATTTTTTTTGTGGGCATCAGCATCTCGACTCGCCCAAAAAAGAATTAGTCGAACCAAACTGCATCTACAATATTTCAGTAGCTTGTGATGTGTGTAGTACGACGCTCATATGGCAAATACATGCTCAATACTAAGTTGGCACTTAACCTTCACGGGTCTTTCGTTTACGTGACTTTACGAAGTAAACTTACGTTTACTTACATTGGGCCAAAATGGCTTTACGTTTACGGTCAGCACAAAATGCTTCCAAGCTGCCCGTGCACAGGGGAATCTCATAATGCTTTGGGTATGCACAAAGCAGAGAGGCATAAATAACTAGACTCACCACCCAAATTTGTTTTGTTTCAACACAAAAGTTGCCTTGGTGAGCCACAGTGTGCAACCATACCATAGACGTGACTGCGCCCCAGTCAAACTCAATCTTCCCCCTTTTTTCCTGCCCCTGAGTTTTTTTTATGCTGCCCATCCATATTTACGTAAATTTACGAGTAAAAATACGTAAAGGTAAACTTACGAGCACATCTACGTTTACGTGACTTGGTTTAGAGTAAAGTACCAACTAAGGCTCAACAAGGGCACTTGGTACTAAGAATTTCCATTTGATCCCTTTTCCACATGATTTTCCATTTTATCCCTTTGCATTTTTCCTTCTCCCTTTCGCAAGCAGACGAGTGCTTTCGCGGATGCACATATGGCATTTGCCTGCAGATCGGCTCTACCTCGCAGTATGAGTACATGTGTGCATCCGCCATTGGGCCGACCGCCGGATGCCGTGTACCAGGTGTGCTACGACCATAAAGAGAGATGTCCATTCGGTCTGTGCCAGGACAGGAGATCTCCCGTGTTGTATGCCACCTTGCAATTTGACTGCGTGTGTGCACCTGCCTTCGTTTGTCCCCCTCTCGACTCTCAATCGGCCGATGCTACTCACCAGGCATGCTGCAACGATGAAGCGACCCTATTGGCCAATGCATAACCACTGGTTAGGGATGTTGAATGTTGTATGCTGAACCACTACGCAAGCGTCTGGGAAAAAATAAGTGTAAATCCTCCTCCCCTTCCCCCCCCCCACCCCCCCTCGTTTTGTACTCCCTCCATCCCACCAGCAGGAACCTCCAACTCCTCAGACCCTTCCTCTGCCAACCCTTCCTCCCCCCCTCCTCATTCTCCCCCCCCCCCCCCCCCCTCATTCTTCCCCCTCTCCTCATTCTCCCCCCCTCCTCATTCTCCCCCCCCACCTCATTCTCCTCCAGCAACCTGTCAATTGGGGTCATTGTTGTGCTTGTGCACGTCCCTGTCATCACCATCATCATCATCTGCATCATCTGTGTTCATCCCTCCACTCCATCCCCCAAGCAGGATCCTCCAACTCCTCAGACCTGGCCTCCGCTCCCCCCTCCTCCCCCTCCTCGTTCAACCTGTCGGTTGGGGTCCTTGCTGTCATTGCACCCGCCCCTGTCATCAACACCTGCACCATCTGTGTTCATCCCTCCACCCAACCCCTCAACCAGGACCCTCCAACTCCTCAGACCCGCCCTCAGCCAACCCCTCCTCCTCCTCCTCGTTCAGCCTGTCAGTTGGGGCCATAGTTGTCATCATTATAGTTTCTGTCATCATCTTAATCACAGTGGCTCTCTTTCTCTGGTTCAAGCAGAGGCGGGGGGGGGTCACAGCAGCCTCGAAGCCAAGAGTGGGACACGGAGGGAGCAGCGTATGGGAGCCTGTACGCAGCAAGAGCAGCAGGCATGCAGGGTTCTGCAGATATGCCAGGAGGCGGAGGAGGGGGGCATCACCAGGGGTATAATGGTTTGCAGAGGCGTGGGAGCAGTGGGAGTGCGAGTGTATGGAGCAGTCATCTAGGGGGCGGTAACCCATGGGATGAAGTCAGAGCAGGTGGAGCAGCGCAAGCAGTTGGAGCAGCGCAGGCAGTTGGAGCAGCAGGGTCATTGAATAGTTTTGACTACGCCCATCAAGGGTGCCAGAGGTTCTCATACGCTGACATGGCGCAAGCCACCAACAACTGGGACGAGCGCAACCGCATTGGCAGTCATCCTCCAGGCTGCGGAAAGCAGCCGTGAGCTCTTCGCTAAGCTTCTGATACTTGGCTTCCAGAACCGCCTTGCCATCTGCAGGGTCTTCGAACTTCTGGGACCTGCAATGAGAAGAGAACACTCATGAAGTCTGAAACTGGGAAGACTGGGGACGCTGTGAACTGGATCTCTAATTCCAAGAGCATGACTGGAAGCATCTGAGCATGACACGTACACAATCTTGTAGATGAGGTCACCAAGCCTCTGCTTGATGACATTAAGGGTGATCTTCTGGCCTTCTGAACCAGCTGCCCTCTCAACAGCCTGCAAAGGTAACAGAAGAAAATGTGCCAGTGTAGAAGACTCAGAGGTGTGACATGAGCATAAACCAAGCTGGAAACACATGGGGCAGCATAGCAGAAGACGACATACCTGTGCCATACAACCCTGCTGTGCTCTGGGTTGTGAAGCGAGGAAAAGTATTCACCAAAGACTTTCAAAGGGAGGTGAGTTATATTAGGTGTATTTTGAGTCGACTAAAAAATCATCACCAAAGACTCTCAAAGGGAGGTGAGTAATATTAGGTGTATTTTGAGTCAACTAAAAAATCATCACCAAAGACTTGAGTAATATAAGGTGCACACGTGCAAGAGAGAGAGAGAGAGAGAGAGAGAGAGAGAGAGAGAGAGAGAGAGAGAGAGAGAGAGAGAGAGAGAGAGAGAGAGAGAGAGAGAGAGAGCGAGACACACCATAGAGGCAAAAGGGATACCATATTAGCGGGTGAGTGAGTGTGCCCATAACCTTGCTGGCTATATGCATGTAGCACTTCCAATTCAAGTAGCCGCGGTGGTTATTCAACAAAAAAAAAAAACCCAAATTTATCCTAGTCTCAGCGCACTCAACTCAACCCCTTCCCCCCACTGTGCCCCCTCCTCCGAATTCCAGGTGGCAGCGATGGCAGCAAAGCACCATTCACTCACATTTGGTGTGCCTGCTGGGCCACTGCATTGACATGAACACCCCTCACCCCCCCACCTGCTTCGCTGGTTCTTCCCCCCATCCCCACGTGGTAGCCATGGCAACAAAGCACCACCCACATTTGGTGTACCTGCTGGGCCACTGCATTGACATAAACCCTCCTCTCCCTCACGCTTCCCTTTCCCCGATCCCCGGGTGGCAACGATGGCAACGAAGCACCACCCGCACCTGGTGCGCCTGCTGGGCTTCTGCGTTGACATGAACCCGGCAGCACAGGGCAGGGGCGAGGTGGCCATGGAGCAGATAGTGGTGTACGAGTTCATGGCCCACGGCGACCTCGAGCGCTGGGTGGGGGAGGCCGTGATACAACCTCTCTCGATGGCTCAGCGCCTCACTGTGCTCATTGGGGCAGCGCACGGCATTGAGTACCTGCATGACTTTGGCATTGTGCACCGTGCCATCAAGCCCGCCAACATTCTCCTCGACAGCAAGATGCAGGTCAGCCGCCGTCTCGAGTTATGCCAAGCCAAGGCCTGTTAGGCGTACGTTTTCAGGATGGCACGTTTGAGGTCAGATCAGAAAAAGACAGTTCCTTGGAGGACCGTTGTCTATGTGAGACGTTTCGACTTGATGTCAAATGAGGATAGCAGAATAGGCGCCACTAGAGCCGTTTGTTTCCATGATCCTGTACATCTTCCACGTGTCGTCATCCATATGCCATCCCATACACCCTCCATTCTCTCCACCCCTACAAGCCAAGGTTGCGGATTTTGGACTACTAAGGGAGGGGGAGGGCAGCACAGTGGGCGTCAATAGGGAGGTTTGTTTCCAGCAATCCACATTTCATCCCTTATCTTACCCCCAACAGGCCAAGGTTGCGGATTTTGGGCTTGTGAGGGAGGGAGAGGACAGCAAAATATGCACTACAAGAGTGATGGGCACACCGGGCTATGTGGACCCTGCTTATGTCAAGTCTGAAATCGCCACACCCTCAGCTGATGCATACAGGTGAGCCATGCTGTTGGTGTCATCCACCCTCGTGCTGTTGCCTTCGGTGTAATTTTCCTTGCCGAGCATCGCCAAGTTAAGCTTGGGCTGTTGCTCAGCAATTTCTTGCAAGCTTGTAACAGAAGTCAAGGTACCTTCGGAGTCACATACAAGGTACCTTGACTTCTGTTGGCCGACTCATGTGATGCTCATGATGCCTTCCTGTGACTCACACCATTGCTATACATCAATTGTACTTCGGTCGTTACTTGCTGCATCACGAAAAGGCCTCTCTGTTCCGTCACTTGCTCAAAACCCCATCTGTCTGTGCTGCAGTTTCGGCATTGTGATGCTCATGATGCTTGCCGCTCGCAAGGCAGTTTTCAGGGATTGGGGAAGCAGCGACAATGGCAGCCAGACTCACATCAAGGATTGGGTACGTGTTCAATTTCGCGCTGGGGCCGAGTTTACAATGAGACACGGGCAAAGTTGTGACAATATGAAAGAAAGCCCGTGACTTTATGAATGAAAGCCCGTGACTTTATGAATGAAAGCCCGTGACTTTATGAATGAAAGCCCATGACTTTATGAAAGAAAGCCTGTGACTTTATGAAAGAAAGCCCGTGACTTTATTAATAAAAGCCCGTGACTTTATGAATGAAAGCCCGTGACTTTATGAAAGAAAGCCCGTGACTTTAAGACAGCCCGTGACTTTACGAATGAAAGCCCCTGACTTTATGAATGAAAGCCCGTGACTTTACGAAAGAAAGCCCGTGACTTCATGAATGAAAGCCCGTGACTTTACGAAAGAAAGCCCGTGACTTTATGAATGAAAGCATGTGACTTTATGAATGAAAGCCTGTGACTTCATGAATGAAAGCTCGGGACTTTATGAATGAAATCCCGTGACTTTATGAATGAAAGCCCATAACTTTATGAATGAAAGCCCGTGACTTTATGAATGAAAGCCCGTGACTTTATGAATATAAGCCCTGTGACTTTATGAATGAAAGCCCGTGACTTTATGACCTACAGACTTTATGAATGTATGAATTGAGATAGAACTTACACTTGGCTGATAAGGCACCCTGAGTTGGTAAAGATTACCCCCATCGCAGGAATCTTGCCAACCTTAGCACTTCACAAGTCGCTGTATGCTGGTGCTGATGTAAGTATCGGCCCCCCTGTCCCCCCCATCCTAATCCTTCCCAGGCCACATACCTAATTGAACAAGGCCGGGCGTCAGAACGAAAGGACCCCCGGTTGGATGCTCCCGCACATTTGATTGTGCGGATGGCACAGCTGGCACTGCGCTGCACTGCCACGCCGACCGTGTCTCGTCTCGACATGGTGCAGGTGTTATCTGAGCTATCAGCGCTAAGGAAGGAGTATCTGGGGGAGGCGCCACCTAGGATGGCGGCTAGAATAGATGAGGAGGTTGAAGAGGCAGAGAGGGGTAATTTTGAAGAGGAAATGGCCGCTGTTGAGAGGATGGCGTTTGGAGGGAGCACTGGAAGTTATCACGTCACGTGACAGATTGATGGATGCCTTTTGAGTTGCAATTTTTATGTTTTTTTGTTTTGCTTTCTTGGGGTGTATTCCTATGCACTGGGATCAGGATCAGACTCGCGCAGAACCAGAATGAACCACATTGAAACGCGATTCACACTTGCACCGCACAGTACCGCGTGAGGGCTGACGTTATCAGGGTATTTTACCCTGATTCCCTGATTTCACAGGGTATGTTTTTCGGCCAGCCCTTACTTTTCAGGGTGGTCAAAATCTCAACAATGAACCCTTCAGGGTTATAAGTTCTCCATTACTGAGAATTTCAGGGACTGTGTCCTAGGGATACTTAGTTTCCAGGTGTTAATGCGTACCGACCCTGACACAGACATATTGCACTGAACTGGCCACAATCCTGAGATTCCGGCGAAGTCCCCAATTTCCAGAGACATCTCCCCCACACACCCAGCAGCCTACGTAAAATTTTGGCTAAGTCCAACAGGACGGACACTCCCCCCACACACCCAGCAGCAATCTACCGAAATCGGCGAAGTCCTCTTGTACAGACACTCGCCTCACACACCCCGCAACCTAAAAAAAGATCGGCTAAGTCCTGATAGCCCGAGACATCACCCTCTCCAACAAAAATTATTGGTTAAGTCCTCTTGTACAGACTCCCCCCTCCCACACTCCCACAACCCATACAATTTGGCTAAGTCCTCAACATCACCCCTATACCCCCCACAAACCCTGAGAATTTGGCAACCCAGTGGAGTAGTGCAATTCGTACATGGCAATGTACTACAAGGGTACTAGTGACAACGCCTGAGCATGACAAAAACCTTACCCTTAGTAGAAATCGTTCCTTTCAGGGGAATTCCCGCCAGCTGCCAGTGCGGTATAACTAATAGTCCAAAACGCTTTGACGGCCCCGATCGATTGCGATCGTTTCGACATTTATCAGGCGTCGATGTCTTCTCAAGATTAACGGACCGGATTTCTTTTCACATTTGAACTCAATTCCATGACGGTGCAAGCGAGCGAAGTCCCTCCCACGCACGGTGCTCATTGGCCAATTGCGAGGGCTCTGTCTCCCCTCGCTTGCGAATTCCCTCACTTGTGAGGGCTCTGTCTCCGCCCTTCCCCTCTGTTGGAAACAAAGAATTGGAGAAGTAACCCGTTTCTGTAGTATCGAGACTAAAGCGATACTGTGAAATGGTCAACAACGAGTACGGCGAGTCAACGGAGGTTACACGCGGCAGTTGTGCGTGTAACCAAAGCGCATGGCAGTTGCACTTGGAGGTTGCACGTGGAGGTTACGTGGCAGCCCTACTGCACATCAACCACTACTGTAAGGTATCGAGTCGCTTATACGCTCGATAACGCAACAGCAGCTGTAGTAACTGTCCTGTATTCTAGAATAACTATTTATTCCTGTCTGCTGTTTGTGTTAATCAATTCTCTTGTTCTCACATACCAGTGCAAGAGGTTCATTAAGTCTTACACCTCGCTTCCGCAAGTACAACATCCTTCTGGGGACTTGTCTTTGCAAAGATCCTACGGGCTTCTCTCAGCCCAGCATGGTATGAGAGCTAGTCGAAGACTAGGTTCCTGCTAAGTTCATTATAAGCACTCTCAGCTCTACAAGTTCATCAGTCAAACCCATTACTCGGCGGCAGTTGTGCGTGTAACCAAAACGCGTGGCAGTTGCACCTAGAGGTTGCGCGTGGAGGTTACGTGGCAGCCCTACTGCACAGCAACCACTACTGTAAGGTATCGAGTCTCTATACGCTCGATAGCGCAACAGCAACTGTAGTAACTGCCCTGTATTCTAGAATAACTATATATTCTTGTATATTGTTTGTGTTAATCAATTCTCTTGTTCTCACATACCAGTGCAAGAGGTTCATTAAGTCTTACACCTCGCTTCCGCAAGTAAAACATCCTTTGTGGGACTTAGTCTTTGCAAATATCCTACGAGCTTATCTCAGCCCAACACCCCCGATTTCGATTCCCAACTCCCTTCCGTTTCGATCCTCCCCTCCCCTCCATTTTGCCCCCCATTCCCCCTCCTTTTCGCTGCCCCCCTCTCCTTGGTTTTGAATCCCTCCCCTTTTCCCTTCGATTTCAATTCCCCCCTCCCCTACTTTTCAATTTCCCCCCCTCACTTGAGCTGTGGGCCGTCTGGTATGTTGGAGTTAGTCTTTTCACATCGTCTAGGAAATCAAAAATAGGCATTCCCACCCCCAACTCACCCCCACCGCCCTCGTCTACCCCCTTAGGAACAAGGCTAGCAGAGACCCTGCCTACTACTACAAAAATTGTCACTACAGGAGATGATGTGGCAGTTCGGGCATGCTAATGGCAGTCGCTAAAGGCGGCCCTGATTACGTTATGTGTGTAATCATTTGAAAAATGGTGACAGAGATTAAGTAAAGAATCTGCAACCACAAGTACTTGAAGTAGAAAGTAATACTAGAAGTACCTCCAGTAACAGCCAATATTAACAAGTTGTAACACCAAAATCAGTGTTACAGCCTTGTGATACTTCAAGACTTGAGCAAGGATCTTTGCTGGAATGGTAGACTAGTAAGATAACGGATGTCTTAGAACTTGTACGTGTTGACCAGAATTTACTGAAAAACAAGTTGATAATTGAAGTCATGCAAGCGACTCTTATATCTGCTAGAGGTACCTGTTCGGTAATGTACCTGTTCAAAACTACTTGCGCTATGCGCTCTATTCGCTACTAAAAGGGGCGCAACTGTTCGCATGATTGAAACGGCTTGCTAGCTTAATCATCCAGACGTGCGCTATTTGCTGACATCAATCTACGGATGCTAGGTATAGTATAACTCGACAAGATCTATCGGAAATACATACATAGATCTTCACCCAGGAAAAACAATGGAGCTGCGTGAAGACATGTTCTCCATCCATGAGATACTTTATCTCATAAATTGGATCGACAAGCTATGGGATTGCAGAGAAGTAGCTGTTTTCTCTTGCAATTTCGCACGCAACGACGACGCAGTGAACCCGTCTCGTCAAGGCCAGCGAGACACTACTTTGTAACAGGAGCTGACCGATTCGTCTTCATCAAGAATCTCAGCCATCCGAAGTGATTGATTGGAACAGTCTCAATATCGACCTCACGAGGCGACACACCAATCATGCGTCGCGATTCCAGGTGTTAATGACCTGCGTGGAAGAAAATTCCGTGCACGTCACGATGCTTGACAGATTGAGGAGTAATTAACCTCTAATCCGGCAAGTACTCGTTCACTAGCGACCCTACGTCACATGCATTGGAGGCGATTCCACCAGAAGCCGAAGCGTTACAAGCATCAGCGTAACTTCGACGATGCAGGAGAACGTCAAGCAACACGAGGTGTCAACAAATGAGGGAGATGCGGACTATTACAACATGATCACGCGCTCTACCGACCGTACATCGGAGGCACGGATGAGCATACCAGGAATTGCTACCCGTGGATACATTGAGGGGAGAAGCAAATTTCTCTTCATACCCTCAAATGAAACAATCACCGGCAGCAATGGAACAACACATGTGTACCAATGTGCACGTGTTCCTGGTAGTTACGCCTGTTACACCCATCAGGAACACTCTACTGGGAAGAGGGAGTTGATGGATTCTCCTTCAACCGGTACGAGTTAAGAGAATTCTCTGCAGCAGCTGCCGCCGTCGCCATCGTCGCAACCGCCGCCGCCGCCGCAGCAGAAGACTCGACACAACAGTCACAACCAAATCCTGATGGATAATTCTCCACTCAATGGAGATAATGCTGGATTATATTCCAGTGGATCGTTAAGACCTGGCCAGGCACAGTCCTATGATTTCCAGCTAGTGGGAAGGAGATACCACTATGCAAGGGAACATCATGGCAATGCCATATACCCTCAAGAGCAGAAGATATTTGCTCTTATGAGGATGGGGGCGACTACGGTACTCTACCGGTATACAAGTCCTCATGGCCTATGGCTTTCCTTAAAGTCATAAAACCTGCGTCGCAACCAATCCATCACCAGCACCAACTCCACGGAAGCAGATAGGCGTGGAATGGAGCGCCGACGCCACTCCGGATAGTGGACTCCGCGTATCTCCAACAGCACCCCTGTTTGCCGAAATGGAGCAGACTTCAACACTGATGCTGGGTAGCTGAGACATCTTCTACATCAACGCTACTTCAAGGACAGTGACAAAATGAGACAACACATGATGGCACCAGAAGACCTATCCCAGTATGTGCGCCCAGACACCGATGCCTACCGATGGCCTCCGTGCTAAACTGGAAGCGCACAAGGTCATATTGGATTGGCTGTCACCAATGCTCATTTGGAAATGGGAGAGGATTACTTGGGAATACCCGTAACGTTCCCAGATATCCTAACCCATCACCATGGGATATCTACGCAGCTGAGATTCCTTGCTTGAGCAACCACCGAGGGAAACTACTTGGCGCCGATTCTGGAAGTTACCAGCTCCGCGTTTATGGTTCCAACCCCTCGCATGGTTTTGAACACAAGGGATACGCTGAGCAGCACTTCGCATGCGCTGTTGTACTCAAGGCAATGTGAGTAGCAGACCGCGTGGTGGACAGGGTTACTACTAGTGATTCTGCTCTCCATTCCCGCAGCACTATAATGCTGAGTGGGTACGACTCGCGACAACACTACGGCATGGACTATCATTCGACAGAAGGTGCATGTATCTGATACAACGCTGCTACAGAAGCAGGACTATAACACGACTGCAACACTTGATCGTCTTCATACGTGGACGGGATGCGAGTAACATCAGGATGTGCTACCCGAGACTCAACGCATGCTACAATGTGCCAGCTAGAGCACCCACCGAAAGGACAGTACATCTACTCTTCCGCTACAGCATCTCGATCACGATCAACGCCATCCGCGTACCACCTACAGACGCAACCCGCTCACACCACAACAGCTAACCATACCAGCCACAGTCCAACTGGCTTCCGATTTCATCGCCATCGTCCACCATCTTGTACATCGACCACACAAGCACCTCTTGGACATCTAACAGCAACAGAAGCAGTTGGCTTCTCATCACCACAGTCATCCACACCATAATCTCGACATCAGCCAACTTCGATCCAAGCTTCAACCTTGCTTCTGCGGGACTATCCCCTTTGAAGCGAAGGCCACTTCATTCAACTTCCGCTTCCGCCTACCAGCCACTTGGAAGATCCATACCGCCTTCCATACCAGCTTCTCAAACCCTATCAAGACCAAACACGCTCTACACCGAATGCCAACTACCGTCGCCGCACGTGTTCATCCACGACATGGGACAACTACGTGCTCGGACAGCGTCATCGTCAGACTGGCACTCTGGAGCTTCTTCTTTGCTGGAAGGGTTATGATACTTCTGAGGCTTCATCTCTGAACTCGACATGGGTAACGCCCGTCGTCCTCTTCGCGACTACCTTGTCAAGCAGGGTGTTACTTCTACCACCCAGCTTTGAGGGGGGGAAGTGTGAGAGTACGACCCCGTTACAACCAATTTCCCCTTTCCATATTTCCTATCTATTTCATTCCTCTTTTTATCCTGATTCATTTGGTCTTTATCTCATCTCATTTGGTTTCCTATTCCTCCTTTTCCATCATCCTTTGGTTTATCCTGTTATTATAATTATATCATCGACTAGGCTCGGGATGTACTGGCGCGCTATATCTAGCGTAATCCTGCCGTAATCCCTTAAGCCAATAGCCTCGCGTGGCTATACGCAGGGTGATTCTATTTCTAGAAGGGTCTATTCCCTTTGGATAGGATAAACCTGGTTACCTGATGTAATATGGAAGTATAAAAGCCCCTTGTACTGATTGATAGTGCAACATTGAGCAAACCTTTCCTCGGGACATTCGATCCTGTGACAAGTAGACCAATCGCATTCTCCCCTTCTCGACATCATCTTTGATGAAGAAGTATCGTAGCGAAATGTGTTTCATCCTGTTGGCGAAACCGGGTTGGTGCGCAATTCTGATTGCGCTTTGGTTGTCGCACCGCAGGGTGAATTGTGTACTTGTCGTGAATTTTGCTTCCTCCAATAGATCTTGTAGATAGAGACCTTTGTGAGTAGATGTGCAAGCAGCTATGAATTCGGCTTCGGCGAATGATAGAGCTACGAGCTCTTGCTTTGAAGAATTCCATGAGATTGTCCCGATAGGTTCGAGACGATAGATGAAGCCGATGCGAGATCGACGATTAGAATTATGTGCTGCATGATCAGCATCGACGTACCCATTGAGATATAGAGTTTTTGTAGTGGTAACTTGATAGGTAAGTCTGACTTCAGGTGTCGAAATGAAATATTGTAGAGCGCAAAGAAGATCTAGCTGATTCTTCCCCTCAGGTCGACGCAAATATTGCGCGAGCTGGCTAGCGGCATAGGCAAGACCCGGACAACACGTTACGGCTGCAAATAGAAGACAACCCAGCTGCTGCTGATAGAGCTGTAGTTCAGTGCTATCAAGTGGAGTGGTATCGGGTATGTAGTCCGGAGGACGATTTGAGTTGACACCTGAGAATTTGTGTTATGACCCCTATTCCCCCCCAATTTCTTCAGGTGTCACATGGATAGCTGGTTCGGAAACAACGGGCATGGGCTGCTGCCGGTGATCATGTTCAGAATCAAGAAGTACATTCCTGACATCTTCAGAGTCTGCTTCGCTGAGGGGAATAAATTCTGCAGTTCCAACTGACGTGGCTGGTACGGGGATTTCTGTGGCTGCTTCGGAAGACTCGGCAACCGATTCATCCTGTAAAGCTGCCTCACCTTCGTCGGTAGCAAAAGCACGCAAGCCTTCGAACAACCTGGTAGGGTTGGCGGCTGCTGCCTGGTGAGCATGAAAAAACAGGTAAGTTGAGTCGTTCGTAGAAAATACAATCACGTGCTGGTACGATTTGACTCGTGGGAAGATCCATAATTTTCCATGCGTAAAACTGCTTCTCGATGCCAAGATGAATCCCCCACTTAGCCCTTTCCGAAAAAAATCCGAGTGTTGTTGTTGGAGGTCGGTATTGGACGATACACAAAAAAGCTCTTAAAAGTTTTGTGTTGCCGATTGTTTTTGTCCACTGCAGGTGGGGCGAAGAAAATTGTGGAAGAGGTGTTGTGGACAGCAAGTTGTGCAAAAGAACTATGTGGTCCAAAGCGTATGTCCAAAAATATGGTGGAAGCGCTGCCTGAGTCAGCAAGGCTCGCATCTTTTCCTATAACGTTCTATTCATCCGCTCCGCTACCCCCATATGTTGGTGTTGATGTGGCAGAGACCCTCGGCATTTGATGCCTAGGGTTTGAAGGTACTCAGGGAATGTTGTGTTTGTATACTCCCCTGCGCCGTCACTATGAAATTCTTGAAGCTTTTCCGTCGACTCACTCTCAGCCACCGCGAGCCATGCGACGAAGATAGAGTGAGCCATATTGCGAGCTGGAATGTTGGCAGTCCAAACGTAGTGAGTAGAAGCTTCGATAAAGGAGATCATATATAGCTCCCCCTTAGGTCCTACTTCAGGTTAGTTGAGTATATCACTGTAGAATTTTTGCATAAGTGTGTAGCGAGTCGATCCTGGAAAATGACTTGGAAAAGGTTCATGAGGAAGATTAGCAGTGGTGCACGTCGTGCAGACTGTCGGTCGGGAAGACGGCTTAAGCTTTGTTCCATCAGGTAAGAGTAAATTGTTCTTGTCAAGAATGGATGCCCTTATAGAATGATTAAGTATGCCCTGAGACGGATGACCTAACTGTTGATGCCATATATCCTCTGTTGCTTTGTGTCTTGTTGATCGCAGAAAAAAATCAGAGTTAGTATAAAAAGAAGAAATGATGAAAAAAGAAAGCGTTGGAGATTCGTCGAGTTGGCCAGGAACGAAGCGAGTAAGAGGTAACTTAGTAGTTTTAACCTCCGCGTTGAGAAATTCTTCTGGTTTCAGAGCGAACTCTCCTTCTTCGATTTCTGTTTTTGTTTTTTCTGCTACAGGTTGATCGATGAGAACCCCTGCTTCTGCTTCACTGCTACTCTGTTGCTCAGCTGCTTCTGCTTCACTGCTACTGCTGCTTGGCTCCCAAGGTTCTTTAGGTTTGTTATTGAGTTGTGCTAGAGTATCATAGTAGTTCCGACGCGTTGATGTATCTTCTTCGGCTGTGTTTGTTGGCCAGGAATCAAGATCTGTTATAACTGCAGCCGCTGTATGGGATGCCGTTGGAACTGCAGTGGCACAAAAGTCTACTTCAACTGTTTGATGATCAGTTTCTTCAGGATGTTGCCAAGGTCCAAGATATAACACTCTTTCGGAATCACCCAAAGTTCCTTGTGCTTCAAATTGAAGAACGGAGACGCCATATTGAGTGGCAGCACTCCCGATGTAAGTATTGGTATCGTTGTAATACAGTTCCTGGTCCATAGTTTCACAATTGCCTTGTCTCCTGTTATGTCACAGGAGTTGAGCCGTTGAAAGAAGATTAAAACCAATTCCAGCGATGATGGGGACGTTCGTAACGTGTAAGGAAAAACCAGTGTCAATAGATTACAGCATGACGCTGCCGATGGATCGTGCCATAATAGTTTGTCCATTTGCAACTGTGACAAGTACGGAACGTCGAAGAGGACGCTGATAAGTGATGAAAAGCACCTCGGCATAGCACATGTGTTGACCACAACAACTGTCGAGATACCAAGTGTTGGGTCCTGCAATAATCCGAGCGAGATTAGCGTAAACTTGAGGTAAGACCATGTTCTCCGGTTGTTCAATGGAACTCTTTTCCTCCTCATCGTCGAAATCTGAATCAGTTGCATGAGCTGTAGTAACACAACTGAAAACTTGTTTTCTGGATGTGGCAAAAGTTGTTGTTGGTGGATTCTGCTTCACGGGTTGCTTGGACTGTTGCGACGGCTGCTGCGCTCCTCTTTTCTTATCAGCTTGAAGCTTGTTGCAATATTTGATGCTCTGTCCATCTCTTTTGTAGTAGTGACAAAAAAACTTGTTGATGCGTTTTGCAGGCGTTGAAGAGAAACTGACATTAAATGCTCCCTCTTTGTTACATGTTGTTTGCAGATGAAGGTCTTGCTGCTCTGCTTGAAGAATCAAACAAATTTCGGCTTCAGAAATATTTGGTTGAATGCGAAGAACATATTGACATCGCCGCCATTCTGCTCCAAGGCCGACAAGAAGAACTATTACAAACATGTCCTTTGGGAAGTATGCGCCGCATTTTTCTAGTTGATCGCGAAGTGTGCAAGCCTTGTTGATATAATCCGAAACGTTTTCGTTGCCGTAAAGTTGTCAGTTATGAGAGAATCTTACTCACGGAAATGGTGTCCTGTGCCATATACAGCCCCTTCAAATGTTTCCATGCAGATCCGGCTGGAGTCAAGCTGGTGTGAAGAGAGCATATCCCAAGTTGCTCTTTCAGTGACAGATTTCGAATAAGAAATGTATAAGCGCTCAGTGAAGCATGAAGAAAATGTTGCTGCTCCATCTGTGTTCCCGTAACATGATACGAATAATCGCCGCTGAAGAAGGGCCACAATCTAGCGGATTTTGCGAGGAGCTCGAACTCGAAACTCCATGAGTAGAAGTCAACGCTGTTAAAAGGTATTGTTGTCTTGATCTGCGTATTATTTCAAAGATTTGGAGCCTGAAAGATAGGTGCAGTGAAAGAAATCTGCTGCTTCGGAAACTGTTGTTGCTGTTGTTGTCGCTGATGTGGTTGTTGCTGTTGGTGCTGAAACTGTTGTTGCGCTTGTCGCTGCTGTTGCAGAAATTGGAACTGTTGGTGTTGAGCAAGTGTAAACATAAACGAAGAACTGGAGCTTGGAGCAGCTGCAGCTCTTGCATAACTGGAACCATCAAGACTCATACCACTCAAAGTCGCTGTTACTGATGCTGCTTCTTGTTGCAATGAACCTTGTTGCGGTATTCTAGGTGCAGAGGACGAAGTCCCCAATGGATGCACAGTAGGCACTCCTTGCTGCTGTTGAGGCATCTCAATTGAAGCATATGCTGGTGGAAGATTTCTAGCTGCAGAATCACCTACTTGGCCTGTAAAAACTGTAGGATTTGTAACACCAGTGGGTCCAGTTGTTGAGGAACCAGCTGTTGAATCTGATGATGGTCCAGTCATTTGTAGAGTTGACGATAGTCTTAATTCCAGACAGCTCTCAGACCATGTAATAATTTGGAAAGCAGTGACAGAGACTAAGTAAAGAATCTGCAACCAGATGTACTTGAAGTAGAAAGTAATACTGGAAGTACCTCTAGTAACAGCTAGTATTAACAAGTTGTAACACCAAAATCAGTGTTACAGCCTTCTGATACTTCAGGACTTGAGCAAGGATCTTTGCTGGAATGGTAGACTAGTAAGATAGCGGAAGTCTTAGAACTTGTAGGTGTTGACCAGAATTTACTGAAAAAAAAAAAAGAAAAAAAAAGAAAGAAAAAAAAAAAAAAAGATAATTGAAGTCATACAAGATACTCTTATATCTGCTAGAGGTACCTGTTCGGTAATGTACCTTTTTAAAACTACTTGCGGTATGCGCTCTAATCGCTACTGAAAGGGGCGCGACTTTTCGCGTGACTGAAACGGCCTGGTGAGGTAATCATCCAGACGAGCGCTATTTGCTGACGTCATTCTACTGATGCTAGGTATAATATAACTCAACAATATCTATCGGAACTACTTACAGAAATGCTTAAGTATGATTTTATCACAACACTGTGAAACCTGAGAATTTCAGGGTTTAGGGTTTCTGAACATTGACAAATCAGGGTAGGCAAAATCTGAAAACAGAGCCCTCAGGGTAAATTTTGTTTTGTAGTCGACAGCTCAGGGTGGCTTTGTTTGAAATGTCAGCCCTGGTGAGCCTGATCCTCACCCAGGATCACAGGAATTACACCCTTATTGTGTGAGTGTGCATGTGTGTTGTGGTGCCACCTGCTGTCTTACTGCTACTGCTGTGTGTGTGCTGCAGACCAGCGTACAATCAAACTCACAATGAAACCAGATAACATCTCTTACGGTACACCACAATGTCAAACATACTTGTATATGTTACTATAGCCTAGATAGGGGTATGCCTAAGAGAGTACAGCACATTAGGTCAAAACTACCGTGTACCCTTCTTTCTAATTCATTCTGCTATTCTAAGATGGTATCAGCTTAGGCTAGGTCCGCCCATCAGCTTCCGCCCTAGCCCTAGCCTTAGCGCCTGCCTGTCCTTAGCGCCCCGCCGGCCTTAGCGCCCCACTGGCCTTAGCACCCCGCTGGCCACCCCTTTCGCGCCCCGCCAGGCCCTTTCGCGCCCAGCCAGCCCTTCGCGCCCAGCCAGCCCTTCGCGCCTTGCCAGGTCCTTTTGCGCCCGGCCGGCCTCTTGTGCCCCGATGGCCGTTTTGCGTCCCGCCAGCCCTCTTGTACCCCGCCGGCCCTTTCGCGCCCCGCCGGCCCCTCCCCCCCGCTGGTCGTTTCACACCCTGCTAGACCTCTTGCGCCCCACCGGCTCCTCGTGCACCGCTGGCCATTTCGCGCCCCGCCAGCCCTTTGTGCCCCACCGGCTCCTCGCGCCCCGCTGGCCGTTTCACGCCCCACTTGCCCTTCGCGCCCTGCTGGCCGTTCCGCGCCCCGCCAGCCCTATCGCGCTCCGTTGGTCCTTTGCGCCCTGCCAGCCCCTTCGAGACCCAGCTGGCCCGTTGCACCCCGCTGGCTCCTTCCGTGGGCCGCTGGCCCTTTGAGCCTCTCCTTCCTTTTTACCGTGGAGCCATGCCGTTGAGTCCCCGTGCCGCTGTGTCGTCGTGCCGCCGTGGCATCGGGTCACTGAGGGCGTACGATGGCGGACTCTGTACTCCGCCTGGACGCGAAGGGGCACACGCACGACTTCGCCGCCTGGCTTGTCGATCTCCACCGTCACCTCACAGGTCAGCGCCAAGATGGGCACTCCCTGGCTGTGCATATTGATGGCTTGATTCCCCGCCCCTCCTTGCGTGATCCTCTCCCTGCTGACCCCACCAGAGCTCAGCGTGAGGCCTTTTTGCTGTTGCGCTTGCCCGCACTGTCTGGGATTCGCGCGATGCCGTAGCGCAGCTTGCGCAGCTTCCCCTGTCTGAGCGTCCGCGCTTTACAGCTGTCGCGAACGCCAAGAAATTCTTAGATGCCGTAGTTGCGCGCTCCTCCACGCCAGCCTCCGCCTCTGCTGGCCGCTTGATCCTCCCCATGTTGTTCCCTGATCTCACCGCCTTCCCCACTGTAGCTGGCCTAGCCACTCACCTCCGTGCACTAGAGGCTAGCTACCATGCCGCTAGCACTGAGGCCCAGCTTACTGCCTTCCCCCCACCGTTCTGCGCTACCCTGTACCTCATTGCCATGCGCCTCCCGGACCGCTTAGCCACTGCCCACGACCTCTTCCTTAGTCAGCACCCAGGTGACCTTACCCTTATCGCCTTTGTCACCGCCCTGTCTGAGATAGAGACTCGCCAGCGCACTATCACTCAGTCGAGCGGTACTGCGGCAGTCCCTATCTTTCAGGGTTGTGCGCCCTCCCAGTACACGTACGCTGACGTTTCTGCCTCTGTCGCCGTGACCGCCCCTGTCGCTGAGACCGCAGTTGCGGCCTCCGCGCATTCGCGCCAGCGTCGGGGCCGCTGCCCGAAGGGGGTCCGTGGTGGTGGGGGTGGTGGGGGTGGTGGGGGTGGTGGAGGTGCCGGTGGGGACAGTGGGTCCGACGAGGGGACCGGGGCTGGTTCCTAGGAGCAGCAGCAGCAGTAGCAGCAGCAGCAGCAGCAGCAGCAGCAGCCGCAGCAGCAGCAGCAGCAGCAGCAGTCGTGGTCCCGCCTCGCGCCAGGGTGGCCCAGTGCCTCTAGTGATGGTGGCCACGTTGGTGGCCCTCGCAGCTCGGCGTCGGCCGGCAGCTTTGGCGCAGGGGGCTGCCAGTACCAGCTCCAGACCGGCCCCCCTCCGCGGCACTGTGTGTCGTCGCTCGCACCCGACTGCACGCTGCTTCTGCCACCTCGACGACCTCTTTTGTCGCCGCTTTGGCCCGGTGCCAGACCTCCCTGACTGGGCCAGTCTGCTGCGCCACGGTGTGCCTGTCTTTGAGTTAGATATGGATTAGATTTGTTTTGCCCTGCATTCCCTGTATCCCGATGCGTCTAGTACCATGTGTTGCCTAGTTTAGGTGTTTTTCCAGTGTGTAATTTAGACTCCCCTGCTGCGTCAGGCGTAAGACCTTCTGTCTTGTTTAGTCTAAGCTCCACCTTCGCTCCTCCACCCGCCGCAACTTCCGCTTTGCTCTCCTTTAAGCTTGACTCCGGCGCGTCTACCTGTTTCTTCCGTGATCACGCTGAGCTGACACCGATTTCAGCTGTCTGCTACTGTCGCCCTTGCTGGCCCCTCCTCCAGTCCTGTTGTTGCCCATAGCTACACTACCCTTCCCTGTCCAGCGGTTCCCTCGGGTTCTCGTACAGGCCTGCACATCTTTTCGTTCTCCAGGAACCTAGTTGGTGTCGGCTGTCTTCAGAACCTCGGCGTCACCACTACGTTCTCTGGTCGCGAGCGGTACACTGTCTGTACCGAGGCCGCCTCAGGTGCCCCCCTTGCGACGTTCCCCCGGGACCCGGTGTCTGGCCTATTTACACTGGACATTGCTCCCCCTCTGGTTGGCGCGTCCTCCCCGGGTCCTGCATCTACCCAGATCGCTGCGGATTGCTCATGTCGGTCGCTCACGCACCCGTCGCTTCTGTCGCACCAGCGCCTAGGTCACCCTGCACTCCCGTGTCTGCGTCACATGTCTCAGCATGGTCTTGTCCTCGGTCTCCCTGCGTCGCTCCCTGCCCTCCCTCCCTAGCCTGCGCCGTCGTGCACGCCCTGCGTCGAGGGCCGGCTGCGCCGTGCTCCTGACTCCTCCTCACTTTGCCCTGCCACCGCGCCACTCCAGACCCTGCACCTAAATGTCTGGGGGCCCAGCCCCCGTCCCTGGGCCGCGTCGCGAGCGCTACGTTATCGTGCTTGTCGACGACTGCACGCGTACACCACGGTGTTTCCACTTGCCGATGTGCCTGACGTTCTCATCCCGAAGGTCTTAGCTGCGCGCGTCCACCGCGGTCTCCCTGTGCTGTGTCTCCACTCTGATCGTGGAGGCGAGTTTGCCTCACCGGTACCTTCCCTCCTTGCACCAAGTGACTCCTCTGGCGCCAAGTCTACGGCCTTCGATAGGCACCCCGTGAGTGGCACGACTCGCTGTGTGCTACATTAGCTGACCTGCAGTTCTTCCCATCGTTTGCAGACCCCTCGCTCTTCGTTCGTTCTTGCCAGACCCCGTTCTACATCCTTGTCTACGTAGACAAACTTGTCTTTTCTACTGCAGACAGATATTCACTAGCCTCCGTGAAGGCCGAGCTGCTAAGGAGACACACCTGCACTGACCTAGAAGTGCTGCACCGCTACCTTGCCCTACAGATCTCCAGGGACAGAACAGCGCACACCATCACTCTTATACAGCCACACTTGGTGTGCCAGGTTCTTCAGTGGTTCGGTCTACAGTTCTCCTCTTATAGCCCACACCTTTGCCAGTAGACTACAGGCTGTCTGCTCCACTTCCTGAGGAGTCAGTAGAGCCTAGTGGTCCTTACGCACAGCTGGTGGGTTGCCTCATGTACCTAATGACTTGCACTCGTCCAGATCTTGCATGCCCTCAGCAACCTGGCTCGTTTTGTGGCCACAGGGGGACAACGACCACAGCACTGGTCAGCGGCTAAGAGGGTTTTGCGTTATCTAGCAAGTACATCGGGCATGGGGCTTGTGCTAGGAGGACGCAAGCCAGTGGTCCTTACAGGGCATGGGGCTTGTGCTAGGAGGACGCAAGCCAGTGGTCCTTATAGACGCGCCATGGGCAGAAGACGCCGAGACACTCAGGTCCTCCTAGGGCTACTGGTTTAGCCTTGGTTCAGGTGCCATCTCGAGGAGGTCCACCCGCTCGTCGTCTGTTGCCCAGTCTAGCTGTGAGGCCGAGATCTATACCGGTGCCATGGCGGCACAGGAGCTCCGCTGGCTGACCTTCTTACTCACTGACTTAGGTGAGAGGCCTAGCTCTGCCCCGGTCCTGTATGCTGACAACAGGGCCATGATCCTCCTGTGTCAGGAGCCTCGACTCGAGGGCAGAGCAAAGCACATCCAGCTGCGGTACTTCCTCATGGGCGAGCTACAGCAGCGCCGCCAGACCCGCATAGTTCACTTGGCCTCCGGTGGCAACACAACTGATATCTTTACTAAGGCGCTTGCGCCGAAAGATCATCAGCGGCACTGTTTGCAGCTTGGTCTAGTTCTTGTAGCTCCTCACTTGCTAAGACCTTGATTGTGTACTCCTGTTTATATATACCTTCTTGACTGGCCTTCTAGCTTTTGTTCCAGTGGCCGGACTAGTAGTGTCGCCCTGGCTTGCTCTTGTGTAATTTGTACTCTTGTTGACTGGTCTTCGGACCCTTGTCTCAGAGGTTGGACTAGTATGTCAAACATATATATAGGTTGTGTTTGTATAGACTGTATAGGTTCACATCTTAGAGGGTACAACACTTAGGCTTATATCCTTGTACGTGTTTCTCTCGACATTCAATCCTACGTTGAGATGGTATCACGCTTGGTAGGTAGGTCCCGCCGCCCACGCTTCCACCCTAGGCCCTCGTCGTGCCACCCCTAGCCCATCGCGCCCGTCCTAGCTGGCCCCCTGAGCCGTTCGCGCCCGTCCTAGCCGGCCCTCTGAGCCGTCGCGCCTGTTCTTAGCCAGCCCCCTGCGCCGTTCGCGCCCGTCCTAGCCGGCCCCCTGAGCCGTTCGCGCCCGTCCTAGCCGGCCCCCTGAGCCGTTCGCGCCTGTCCTAGCCGGCCCCCTGAGCCGTTCGCGCCCGTCCTAGCCGGCCCCATGAGCCGTCGCGCCTGTTCCTAGCTGGCCCCCTACGCGGTTCGCGCCCGTCCTAGCTGGCCCCCTGAGCCGTTCGCGTCCGTCCTAGCCGGCCCCCTGAGCCGTTCGCGCCCGTCCTAGCCGGCCCCCTGAGCCATCGCGCCTATTCCCCAGCACCACCGTGCACGCCCTATGTCAAGGGTCGGCTCCGCTGTGCCCCTCACTCCTCCTCTTTCCCCCCTACCGCCGCAATGCTACAGACCCTGCACATGGACGTCTGGGGCCCCGCCCCCGTCCATGGGCTGCGTCGAGAGCGCTACTTCCTATTGCTTGTCGACGACTACACGCACTACACCACCGTGTTCCCCCTGGAGCGGAAGGCCGACGTGCCTGACGTTCTCATCCCGTGGCTTGTCTCTGCGCGTGTCCACCGCGGTCTCCCTGTCTTGCGTCTCCACTCCGACAGTGGTAGCGAGTTTGCCTCTGGTGTCCTTGGTCGTTTCTGTCATGCGGAGGGCATCACCCAGACGTTCACCCTGCCGGACTCCCCGCAGCAGAATGGGGTCGCTGAGCGATGCATCGGCTTGGTCATGGAGGTGGCCCGTACCTCCATGGTCCATGCCGGTGCACCCCATTTTCTGTGGCCGTTCGCTGTTCGCTACGCCGCTCACCAGCTTAACCTGTGGCCGCACCCCCAGCAGCCGCAGGTTTCGCCGACCCTCCTTTGGTCCGGGTCTCCTGGTGACACCTCTGCGTTTCACGTCTGGGGCTGCCTTGCTCACGTTCGTGCCTCTGGCATGGACAAGCTCACTGCCCGCACCCTCCCTTGTGTCTTCCTCGGTTCCCCCCTTGACGCATCTGACTGGCACTTCTACCACCTGTCGTCTCACCGGTTCTTTCACTCCCGTGACGTCACCTTTGACGAGTCCGTCTCCTTCTACCGCCGCTTCCCCCACAGAGGTCCCCCGGTTACTCCCCCCCTGTTCCTGGTCACCCCTTCCCTGGTCGCCCCCTTCCCCCCCCCTCCCCCTCCCCGTCCTGCACCGTCTGGTGTGTCTCACGTCACTCCCCTCTCGTCAGTTGTCCCGGTCGAGGAGTCTGCTGACTCTGGTGGCCCTGCAGCGCAGTCCTCGCCACCTGCCCCTTCTCCGGCGTTGCCTCCTCCGCTGCCCTCGCAGTTGTCGTCGATGCCGCTGTCGCAGTCGCCGTCACCGCCGCCGCCGCAGCCGACGCAGCAGCAGCTCGTTGACTCTGGGGGTGTTGGCGCTGGGGTGGGTACTAATCCTGGGGTTCCTGTCATGCCTTGTCCCGGCGGGCCTGTGGGTGGTACTGGTGTTCGTGGGGTTTCGGGCCCTGGGGGTGTTCCTTCTGGGGGTGCTGGAGTGGAGTGTTCCGAAGGTAGCCGTGGAGCAGCTTGCTGTCCCGGTGTCGGTGTCGTGCCGCCGCAAATGCAGTCCCCGCCGGTGTCAGGCCTTCGCCTGCTCGGCCTCCCATCCCCTGACCGTGTGTCTGTGCCTCCCCTACCGTCTCCTCCCCTTCCTGTCTACGGCACTGTGTTCCCTCCCCCGGACTCGTCTCCGGCTCGTCTACCTCCTCGTTCCCCTCCTGTGTCCCCTCCTCTGTCTCCTAACCCGACGCCTCCGTCTCACGTTTGGTTTCGCCGTCCCTCCCATGCTCGCCCCGTCTCCCCTGTCCCGTGCTCTCACCCTATGTTGCTTCGTTCCCACGCGTCTCGTCCTACCCTCCTACCATCGCTGCCTTTGTCCTCTCTTGTTGTTGCGCCTCCCCCCCTGTCTGACTACCTCCGCGCCTCTCTTCCCCTTGTTCCTCGTGTCCTTGCCTCCCTCGTTACCGACCCGTCTGTTCTGGTCTCGTGTCTCGACACTCTTGTTGCTGCGGTCGCTGACTTCGCCTCTACCCACCGCCTTGACTACGCCACCGCTCTGGTCTCTGACCCTGCCTGTCCTCCGTCTGTCGGGGGTGCTCCTGCCCTCGGTAGTGACGTCCTGGAGGACCGCCAGTACGAGCTTGCTTCCCTGTCCGAGGCTGCTCCCCATTTTTTTTCCATAATGTTAGTCCCTGAGGGTGACCCAAACACTTTCGACAGCCCGACCCCTCGCACTTACGCTGAGGCGACCTCGGACCTTGGACCTCTCCGTGGATAGCTGCCATGGAGCAGGAGATGGCATCTTGGAGATCCACCAGCACCTACGTCGACGCAGTTCCTCCACCTGGGATGAACGTAGTCGATGGCCGCTGACTCTTCAAGGTGAAGCGCCCTCCTGGAGAGCCGCATGTGTTCAAGGTGCGCTACGTGGCTAGAGGCTTTAGTCAGCGTGAGCGGGTGGACTTCTTTTAGACTTTCGCCCCGACGCTGAAGATGACTACTCTTCAGGGACTGCTACATGTAGCAGCACAGCGTGATTACGAGTTACACTCCCTCGACTTCTGCACTGCGTTTCTTCAGGGCAGTCTACACGAGCAGGTCTACCTGCGCCGCCCTCAGGGTTTCACTGGCACCTTCCCTCCTGGGACCCAGTGGCTTCTGCGACGCCCAGTCTACGGCTTGCGTGAGGCTCCCCGCGAGTGGCACGACACGTTGCGTGCTACTCTTGCGGACCTGCAACTCTTTCCGTCTTCCGCAGACCCCTCGCTCTTTGTTCGTTTTGGCCAGACTCCGTTCTACATCCTTGTTTACGTAGACGATCTGGTCTTTGCCATTGCAGACACCACCGCGCTGGCCTTTGTAAAGGCTGAGCTGCTGAGGAGACACACATGCACTGACCTAGGAGAGCTGCGCCACTACCTGGGCCTGCAGATCTCTAGAGGCAGATTAGCGCGCACCATCACTCTCACCTTGTCACACTTGGTGCGCCAGGTCCTTCAGAGGTTCGGTCTTCAGTTCTCCTCCGCACAGCCCACACTTCTTCCAGTAGATCACAGGCTCTCTGCTTGAGTTCCTGAGGAGTCAGCAGAGCCCAGTGGTCCTTACGCAGAGCTGGTGGGTTGCCTCATGTACCTGATGACTTGCACTCGTCCAAATCTCGCATACCCTCTCAGCATTATGGCTCGCTTTGTGGCCACAGGCAGACACAGACCTCAGCACTGGTCTGCAACTAACAGGGTTTTGCGTTATCTCGCGAGTACATCAGGCATGGGGTTAGTGCTGGGAGGACGCAGGCCAGTGGTCCTTACTGGGCACACAGATGCTTCTGGGGAAGACGACGCAGAGACCCTTAGGTCCTCGCAGGGCTACTGCTTTAGCCTTGGTTCAGGTGCTGTCTCGTGGAGAGCTACTCGCTCCTCGTCTGTTGCCCAGTCCAGCTGTGAGGCCGAGATCTACGCTGGTGCCATGGCTGCATAGGAGCTCCGCTGGTTGACCTTCCTGCTCACTGACTTAGGTGAGCGGCCTAGCTCTGCGCCAGTCCTGTACGCTAACAACAGGGCCAAGATCCTCCTGTGTCAGGAGCCTCGACTTGAGGGTAGAGCAAAGCACATCCAGCTGCGGTACTTCCTCCTGCGCGAGCTGCAGCAGCGTCGCCAGGCTCGCGTAGTACACTTGACCTCCGGTGCCAACACAGCTGATATCTTTACAAAGGCCCTTGCGCCTAAAGATCATCAGCGGCACGGTGTACAGCTAGGCCTTGTTCCTGTTACCTCTCACCTGCTAGGGCCTTGACTATGTACTGACCTTTATATATACTTTTGTTTATTCTTGACTGGCCTTGTGGCCCCTCCCAATGACTGGACTAGTAGTACCGCCCTGGCCTTGCCCTTGTACTGGTCTGTACTTGTTTGACTGGTCTTTAGACCCTTGACTCAGAGGTTGGACTAGTAGTGCCGCCCTGAGTTGCCGTTTCTCTCATCAGGAACTGCACCTATGCAGTCTAGGGGGTGTGTCAAACATATATATAGGTTATGTTTGTATAGACTGTATATGTTCGTATCTTAGAGGGTACAACACTTAGGCTTATACCCTTGTACGTGTTTTTCTCGACATTCAATCCTGCGTTAAGATAGTAGTGCCACCCTGGGTTGCTTGTCTCTTGTCAGGCACTGCCCCTTGTCCAGTCTAGGGGGTGTATCAAATATATTTGTCTGTGTTACTATAGCCTAGATAGGGGCATGCCTTAGAGAGTACAGCACATTAGGTCAAAACTATCGTGTACCCTTCTTTCTAATTCATTTTGCTATTCTACAACACAAGGCATTGCTCATGTGAGATAGTGTATCACTAGATTGGCTGTGCAGAAGCCAATGTTAATGATGTAGAATGACCCGTTGGGTTACCCTTTAGAAGATCCTCGGGGAAGGGCCACAGGTGTAGAGCTTGGGGGGCTATGGATGCACTGGCCCGTTATTAACAAGCCTTTTTAAAACCCGCGGCCCAAATTGCGAGGCGCGGCCTTCAAACGCCGTGCGTTTGAAAGTTGCGTTTTCGTGGGTGTATTGGGGGGTAACGAGACTCTCGTCACTCAGGGGTGCCTTCAAGTTCAGTGCGGAAGGTAATTTGGAACACCAGGTGCTCAGCGTTTTTCAACTGTCTGACGACGCGTAAGCCAAGCACTTTCCACAGTCAGTCGAAATGTAATCTCATCCATCAAACTGTGTTAGTAAATCTGACGGTTCACGACCAGCGTTGAATCCCTCGCGATTTTCTAGCGTATTTCGTACAGCCTGAGGGTCAACGTTCATACGCCTTGCGTTTGAACAATTTGGGCCGCGGGTTTTAACTCGGTGGGTAGTGGTTGAATTTCTGACAGATAATTATCTATGTTAATAATAATCGCCACCCAAATCACTGTTGTGAAGTGAACTAGCTAGGAAGGAGAAGGCCGCCATGAAATGACGGCCAAGAGTTAGCTAGGAAGATTTGACAAGAGAAAAGAGAGTTCGATTAGGAAGAGAGAGGGGTACAAGGAGGAGATTGTACCCTCTACAATACGATTCAGTAACAACTACCAAGCAGGGTCTCAGATATCAGACGAAATCGGTCTGATGGTCTAAAAATCAGACCTGTTTTTTCTCATTCATCTGATTTTTTGACGGGCTAAATTAATTCGTCTGATCGTCCAGATACGCCATAAGATTTCGTCTGAAAGTACAGACTAGGTGTAGACTTTCGTCTGAGAATTCAGATAGCGCGGATTTTTTCGTCTGATACATTCCTCCTCTCCCCAACGCCCCTTCCCCAACCCCCCCCCGACCCCCGTCCCCCACAACCAAGGGTTTTTCCGGCTAAGTCCTCCAGACCAGACATATTCCTCCACATAGCCCTCGCAGCAATAAAATTTCGGCGAAGTCCCTGAAACCAGAGACATTCCTCTACACACCACGCACAACCCCTAAAATTCGGCTAAGTCCCCTATTGCGAGATACATTTTGCCACACACCCCTCGAGCCATGTTTTTCTTATGAAGTCCCTCACAGCTAGACCATGAATTTTTGGCTAAAGACCCTCCCACCCCATCCCCCTCCCCCCCCCCCCCCCCCCCGTATACCCGCGATGGCGGTGCGTAAAGTGAGGGTTGCTTGCTTGTGCGTGACACGTCACGTTACGTGCGAGGCCCTGGAACTGTAGGCAGATACAGTACGCAGGCCCTGGTCAATCTCCCCAACCTCGCGCTACAATTTCTATGCAAAACGGTTCAATACGGTTCCGCGTGGTCTGATTCGGGGTCGTGACTGTCAAGGTTCAGGCCCTGTTTTCAAACTTCTCAGGCGCGCCTTTTTGAGACAGGCGCGCATCCATACAGTACGATTTTGACGCGAGCAGATTCGAAGCAGCTGAGAATAGTGGTGATACTGAAACAATTTCTGCTTGACAAGGAATCTTCGAACGTGCTCATAGGCGGGTCCAAGTCTGGGAAGAAGAAGTTCGGAGGAACAGGCTCTCCGCAGGAACAGAAAAATTGAAGTCTAAATTGCAGGTGGAGAAGTTTCTTGCGGCAAAATTTTCGTCTGAATGTTCAGACTCGCGGGAAAAATTCGTCTGAAATCTCAGACTCCTTGAAATTTTTCGTCTGATGGTCAGACGAAACTTTGGAACCCCGTCTGATTTTCAGACAGCCCTAAATCCTAGCTGAAACCCTGCTACCAAGCCTATCAATTATATATAACTTATATAATTTTAACACCCCCTAGGCTTGGTAGTCACACACCCCCACACCCCCTAACCTAGCACCCCCATTCCCAGCAGTCACAACTACTCCAGCAGGGCCGACCCCAAGGCCCTGGAGATGGCGACGGCGGCAGACCCGGCAGCGGCGACAACGACGGCGACGACGGGCGTGCGGCGGCAACAGGCCTGCGGGGACGACAGCGGCGACGGCGACGGCTTCGGCTTACGGTGGCGGGCGTGCAGCGGCCCCCGCCCTTCCGGCGGCGTGTCCATACTCCGCGACAGGGGGGACGACCGGCGAGAGACTGGCGACGGCTGAGACGAAGAGGAGAGGACCGAGGAAAGGGGGAAGGGGCGGGGCTACAGATTCTTCAGCGCGGCGCCATTGCTGGCACCACGCTTACTGGCGGGAGGGCGGGCTGCTTTTCAGCAACGACGCAGGACGTGCGCGTCGGCACCAGGCCGACGACGCACCACGGAACCACAACTGCGCCAGCACAGCGCGGCGTCGTCGCTGCAGCTGCTCATTGACGCTGAGACGGTGGCACTAAAAGAAGCCGCTGTGGCATCTCGGAGAAGCTGCCACGGCGGCAGGAAGTCGGAAGGCAGTGAACGAGAACGCAGCGGAAACCCGGAGGGGAGCAGGCCCAGAAAGGGCCTCCTGCTCTCGATACCATGTTGTGAAGTGAACTAGCTAGGAAGGAGAAGGCCGCCATGAAATGACGGCCAAGAGTTAGCTAGGAAGATTTGACGAGAGAAAAGAGAGTTTGATTAGGAAGAGAGAGGGGTGCAAGGAGGAGATTGTACCCTCTACAATACTGTTCAGTATCAACTACCAAGCCTATCAATTATATATAACTTATATAATTTTAACAATCACATCCTAAGAGTAAGCACCTAATGAACACTCAACATAGCACGGAGCTGTAGAAGTTTGCTAGTAGTGAATTGCCTACATCTGTACAGGGCACCACGGACATAAATGTTCGTTACGAGTTACAGAATGGCTGTAACTCAAAAGAATGAAGGAATAAACCTATGCCTACTGATTGTTGTTGTAGATCCGCTGGGTGTGATAGCTGCCAATCTTAGTGTCCTTCGTGCCTCAAACGCGGACACGGTACTGCCTTCAGCACAGCGAGAGCACGCGGCAGGGGCCCGTCGCCGCAGCAGCCGCAGTTGCCGCAGCAGCAAGTCCCTCCCTCACACCCCCTCCGCGCGATCCCCTCCCGCAATGCGGGCTCTGCACGTTCCCGCCAGCTGCACGGGTACTCCTCCCCGCGCTCTTTCCGCCGTTTCCGCGTGCGCGCATATTTTCTTCCCCTTCTCCTCCACTCTGGGTTGCCCGAATGGGGGACCTCTGATCTCGTCGCGCGGAGCTCGCAGCAGAAGCGGAAGGCGCAGCGGAAGGCGCAGCCAGCGCGCCAATCGCGCAGGGATCAAGAAGATCTGAGTAAAACTGCACCGTCATGCGAACCTTCTGCGAACCCACGCTCGCGGACTCGCCAAATCGTCCGGCCGACCGTCGCCGCCGGCCCGCGGAAGAACTGCGCGCCGATGTCTCCGAGCCTCTGCTGCTTGTCCGCGCCAGCCGATGCCGAGCCTCAGGTTCGGCGCTCCGAACCTGCTGCAGCCGGGACGCGTGATGCGCCATCCCGCGGTCAACCACTTGGTTTGGCGTCTCTCTCGGGCTCCTCACAATGGGATCGGAGCTCCTCTTAACGAGTACCCGCCCCGTTCCTGTTCCACTTACTCCGCTAACCCCCCCGGCGCGCCCAGACAACGGAGACGGGCCCCGCGCGCGCTCTTTGTAGTCCCCGCCTACACCGCCGACGCTACCTGCCGTCAACTTTCCGCCGGGCCACTGGTGGCTTCCGCTGGTGCTGCCGGAGCGCCGAAACCGCCGCCGACTGCTCTCCACCGACTCGTACTCCTCGTCGTCCGCGTCCCACGCGCCGGGATCGCCGGGCGTGCGCGCGAGCGCCACAACGCACGGCGTGCCGAGCTTGCAGCCCAGCATGCGCGAGCGCAGCTGGGGAAACGAGACGGGGGACGTGATATTATGGAGGGCTCGCGCGGGGATGGTTATGGTGGGGGGAGATGAGGGGGATGCGAGTTCGGATAGCGGGCTAGAATCATCGGCGTCGGGAAAAGGCGAGGAGAGAGGCTGCGGAAGGCGGTCACGGGGAGTAGACTGCTGGGCCGCTGCGCAGGGCGCTGCAGTTGCGGCGGTTGTCACGGCGGGTGTCACGGCGGTTGTCACGGCGGGTGATGCGGCGCTGGACCGGGGGGTCAGCGTGAGCGAGTTCTCCGCAAACTGCTTCGCGAGGCGCGCCGAGTTGGGGAAAATCTCGTCGTAGTTGATCTCCCAGATCTCCAGCGGGTGGCGCTCGCCTGGCGCCTCGTCAGCGGAGGCGGGACGCGCAATCACGAGCGGCTTGACCTTGGCGCGAAAGCTGTCGAGCGAGCTCTGGCGCAAGGGAGCGGCGCAACGTAGGCGGAAGTTGGGCGGAGGGGAGACGTCGCGGGTCTGGGGAGCCGAAAGGGAGGCGCTTCGGAAGTTAGGAGCAGCCATGGTGAACTATTGTCAACCTACACACGCTGACGACTACTTTCAGTCGACTGGCTTGAGCGATTTTACGATAGGTGGCAGCTGGGATGGCGGAACTAGAGTTACTAGAGCTTTGCTTGTTTCGTGGCGAGACTGACTGTTTTCCTTGGGGAGGTCGGTTCGGTAGGTGAACGAATGAACAACGGAAGATGTTTTGACCTCGAAAAACGTAGAGGTGCGTGCGCTTTATGCTAACAGGGGGGGAAGGGGGGGCTGTTACTGTATACTTTTGTGAGGCGAGGCGAGTCAGGCGACCGACCACCGTTTTTCTTTGGAGTATGGTTGGTGTCCATCGGGGGAAGCGCCGATTGACGATGCCTGACAGTGGGCAGGTGGAATTTTAGCCAGCTGCAGCACGGCATTCTGTTGCCCAGCAGGGGGGGGGAGAGAACGCGCGTGGCTGAAGCGCCATGTGCGCCTCGTGGATTTCTGTTGGTGATCGTTGCTGTCAGGCAGGCGCGCGGACAGGGTGCGCGACGGGTGCGGGCGACGGGGGAAGTCGGCTGACGGTCATCCACCCCCACCGACGCGGTTGCTCGTTCCCCTCCCCGAGTTTTCTTCCGTTCTCCCATTCGGTCCAAACCCGTCACGTGCACAGCCCGCCTGTGCGAAAGGTATTGCGAATTCAAACAGCCTGCTGGACGGTTCGTTTGACGGTGGATGGGCTCGATTTGAAGCAGGTTGGGGGAAATCGTCTTTCGTCGCTAGTTTTCGCTTCAGCATGACTGGCTGATTGTCGGACGGGTGGAGGTCGTTACTGCGAAGCGGAGGGGGTGGGCCGGTCGGACTGGGAGTTTCGGCTGGGTTCGGTGCGCTGATTTCCTGCGCCGATCGGTGCTGCAGGGCCCAGGGGGCGGTACGAAATCTGCCCCCAGTCTGCCATGCGGGAATAAATGTGCGCCTGCAGTACAGTACATGCGCGAAGGGTGACGAGACGAGACGACGGCGCCCCTGTGCACCTCCCTGAGAAATTGCACGAACGATCTTTTGGGAGCAGTTCACGGGGCACTACGATTGGCTCGCCGTGAGGACGGCTAGCAATTGATCGAGGCGCGCGCATTATCGGCGGCAAGAGAGACTTCACTTTCCTCCCTGCTCCCGGAGGTCGAGCCATTGGTTCTGGGACGTGGAGGCAGGTAAAATGGGGAAAAGTTGACTCATGGTCCACGCGCTTCCTGGTTGGCTGGATGAAGCGTGCGACGTTGCCAGCTGTGTGGGAGCTTGCAGCCACAAATGACACTGTGGGCTCCGTACCGCACCGCAAAGCCGAGCACCGTGATAGCGATTCGCTGCGATACATGCGGCTCGCTCTGACCAATCGAAACCAGAAATTGCTTGATCTTGCCTGCGGTTCCGCTACGAATCTGTGTCTGAAGAGCTACCTGCGCTTCGCGCTTCTAGGCAAACGTTACTGCTAGCGAAGCCGGTTTTCCGCTGACGATAATTCCCCGACTCAGGACCAAATGGACTTCGTTGATACATCACTCTGCCAATCACAAAATGGCTCCAGGCCAAGCGAAGTGCTCTCGAACAATTCTTGTAAGCTTCGTCACACACTCTTTACCAACATGTAACAAAGCCCCTATAAGAGCGTGTCCAAATTGCAATTCTGCAGTTTCTGTCATCCACTGAAATCTGTTGGATGACAGAACGGATGACAAATATCCCTTTGGACACGCCCTAGTTTCGGGATGTAATCGAGTAGTGCAATAAAGGGTGTGACAAACACGCGACGACACAAGCACAGGCTAGCGGAGGACCTCGATGCCGAGCCACGAAACCCACACAACATAATTTGGACACCTTATATTTCAGAAATATTGGTTGTTGCTCCATTTGTCGTAAGAGCGAAGCTCGGCAGCTATGTTTTTGTTTTCGGGCCGAGTGTTATGAATGGAACTGCCGAGTAAAGCGGAGGGCAATGACGAAACTGAGAACGACTGAATGGCAGTACAATGAAAGACAACACAATATATAGAAACCTAGGGTGATCCTGGACGTAGGTTCGGAAGGTTCGGGAAAGTTCTCGAAGGGCCTCGATGTGTCGAAGCGAAGTCCGGAAAGGCCAAGGACGCTCGAACTGAAAGGTCTGGAACCCTATCGCTGGTTCGGGACTATTCGAATCGTACGCCCTGTAGCAAGCCTCAGTAAGGAATTACTAATTCCTTACACTCTCCCCTCTTCTAGATAAGCACACAAATAAACAAAACTACACACACTCTAACTGAATCTCATTGTAATGAAGACACTACTGTTGTGAATCTCGAGCTTCTTCAAGGAAACTCCATCCAACGGTCGAAACGTGTCGAAACTATCGTAATCGATCGTAGCCGTCGAATCTTGGTCGAATTACTTACCCAGTTAACCAAACGGGCAGTAGGGAAACTACCGCACCACAGCTTCCTTGTCTTCAGCGAGTCCTTCGCCGAGAATTACAAACCCCGTCATCGTGTACTGTATCCGCACAGTAACACTACGTTATTCACACTGCTGCAAGTTGGCGAGCCGAATCTTCTGCATAGCGCCAAACTTGTCCGTAGTTCCACATTTGTAGATAGCTCCTCGATTAATTCCACGTGAATCATGACACTCGCATAAACACGCGTCCGTATTTCGCAAAGTTAACGAACTCCAGCTATTCGTCAAATGTGAGGTCATTCGCGACACTTGCGACAACACGCGTCCGCGTCTCACGAAAGTCAGCAAATTCCATCAGCACATGGACGAAAGCACAATCAGTCCAGTAAACGTAGTCGATGTCGTCTCAGACGGTCAATGTAAACACGCCTTCATCTTTCGCAAATACCTACGAATTTCCCGAAAGGCCAACTCGAATCTGTCCGTCGATTCAGTCTGTCAAACAGCTTCTGTCCGTCGATGCTCATGCAACGGATGCCAATTGTCGAGGGGAAACAAATTTGTTGCGCAGCTACTCCTCCCCCCCCCCCAATGAAAAGAAAATCTTCTGTCGTCTATGCCGAAAATACCCTGTTTCAAATTTCTTCAGACCCAAAAAAATGAAGTATATTCAATCTCTGCTCGTCGGGACCAGTCTCAGCACGACCCTATAACGCAGGGCACCTGCGCCACGTAGACTCTGGCTCTGTCCGACGCTGTATAATTCTGCTCCGCAGAATGCCGTCGATCTGCTTCGTATTGTAAATTCCGAAACTCCCCCTAACCGGTTTGCCGTGCAAACGTTCACCTACCGTGCGGCTACGGCAGGTACCCCAGAAAAACTCGGGTATAGTTCTCAACTACGAAAAGCGCATATTCTGCAGTTTCACCGACTAACCATGTTGGTATTCAAACCATCGCACAGCTCGGTAGGTACCCGTAACCCCAGCTACCGCTCCAGCCAAAAACTTGAAGAATTCCCACCTGGAAAATACCTGACGTTTTAGCGACGCGCCGACGTTCACCCATAATTGCGCCTGTCCAGGTAAATCCCCGAATAAGTCCTTGCAGCAGAATCTTCGATTATAGCCCCGCAACTCAGGAATAATACTTGAAGACTCCCGCGTGACTCCATGTTTTCTGTGACGGCAATACGCTTCTCCCATTGCAACAGTAACCCTTGTCTTCCCGAAACTCCATTTGATGAATGCACTCCAGAGAAGAGGTGAATCCGCCGTGTGCCCGTACTCAGGTAAGCGCAAACGTTATCGTAGTTGGGCGAATTAATCAGTCTAATTCGCGGGCAACCGCTTTGCAACTTACGTGAGGGATTCTCCTTCCCCTCCCTGGAAAAATCGTCTCTGCAAAAAATCTGCTCCAAACTGCTGCAAATTTCTTCAACTGCTGCTTCCCCAATAAAACCCCCGTAGGCCGCTGTTCACCCAGCGCCCACGTTCGTCATTCTCCCAACACTACCACGCACGTTCTGTCGAAAAGCTCGCAACTCAGTCGAAATCAGCGACACATCCTCGTCGTTCGTTTTGGACTCGAGCCCCGCGTACTGTCCGATCGTCGTCGCAAATTTCCTTCGCTTTTTTCGTTAACCTGCTTCACGCGCCTCCACTGTACAGCGTCCAATTTTCACAAATCGTTCGCCTGTCGTGTAGCGCCGAAAATATTTCTTCCCTGATCCACCAGCATAGGGTGATCCGCTGGCTCACCACCCTTATTCGGCCAGAACCGTCGGAGTAGTCTTAAACCCGAACTGGTACCTGTTGGTGGTGCTGAAAATCGGGCGACCCAGCCAAGTCAGTCGGGGGATCCGTTTGCCGCTGACTTCGTAAAATTTTCCTGGCTGTTCCCAGTCGTTCTCCTTCTCTGCTTCAGCTCTTCGTCGTTGACTTTTAGTAGTGACCCGGTGATGACACTTAAACTCGACTCGAGGGTAGTTGCTGGTCGTCCTCCGTAGATCGTGGAGTGTAATTTCTGACCACGAAAATGGCTTCCACTACAGGAATCCAGACTCGGCGGGCAGGTTATGCGAATCAATTCCGAGGTCAGTACTCCTCGGAACTCCTCCGTGCCTGAGCCCCACGTTTGCTGTCGTGCAATCCTTGGTCGTGTTGAAAACTCCTACGCCACGTTGCTGAATAGTATCCGAAGTCCCTGCGTGTCGCCTGCCAGAAACGCTGAGCCCTTTGACGTCAGCTACACTTCACCATGCAGTCAGGTCTGCAACACGCGCTCCTGAAGAAATCCTCTTCGCCTGGGAATATCTGCGAGCTTGTCGTCTCGTGATGAGCTCCTCGCTCCGTTCGGACACCAATCCGAATCGTCGTTGCTGCTTGCCGAAAATTCCGAAACTACAACCAAAACTCCTTTAACGATATGCGAAATGAACAGCATACCGGAAACACTCTTCAAAATCTTCGCCATGTCAGGACGGACAAAACCGCCCTCGAGGGGATGGCTCTCCCTCCCCCAAAAAAATGTTATGCCCTCGGAAGCCCAGCGGGTGAGGAAAGTGGCTTTGGATACCAAGTGTTATGAATGGAACTGCCGAGGAGCGCAGAGGGCAATGGCGAAACTGTGAACGAGTGAATGACAATAAAATGAAAGACAACACAATATATAGAAATCTAGGGTGATCCTGGACGTAGGATCGGAAGGTTCGGGAAAGTTCTCGAAGGGCCTCGATGTGTCGAAGCGAGGTCCGGAAAGGCCCAGGAGGCTCGAACTGAAAGGTCTGGAACCCTATCGCTGGTTCGGGACTGTTCGAGTCGTACGCCCTGTAGCAAGCCTCAGTAAGGAATTACAAATTCCTTACACCGAGCCTGGACTTCCGAAGTTCAGAGTGTACATGTTGTAACATGGTCCCGCTACGAAAAAAGAAAATACTCACACCTCCCCCCTCCTATAGGAGACTAGCAACATCTTGGGCACTTCGGCGGCATAAATAGGTCGGTACGACTGCATGGTTGCTGAGCAATACTTCTGGGACCCAGAGATGGTCTTCACTTGATCATTCAACCCATCGAACCAGAAAGTCCAAGCACCATTGACCTTGGTCGAGTCGAACTCGGTGGGCAAAAATCTGTCGTGGCTCGACGATGGGTTCGGGAATCGGCCTGACTGTTACGTAGCAGCTACGTAGCAACTATGAATACGTTGACGATGGCGAGTAGCTCCTTGTCGTAAAAAAATGTAGTTTTGCTCATAGCCTTGCAACTTTCGTAAGTCATAGGTGATTGGTTGAAGGCATCCATGAAAACGTGTAACGGTACAGCTCCTACAACGATATTGTTGGCGTCGGTAATGGGTTCAAAGAGTCGGTTTCGGCTGGCGATGTGCCGGACGGGTGGCGTCATACGATGTTTTCAGTTGGTCAAACGCAGCTTGCTGCCTCCTCCCCCACTCATAATAGTTCCCTTTTACAACAAGTTAGTAAGCGGGACGGTTGACTCCACCATAGTGGGGATAAAGCGACGGACATAGTTGATGAAGCTCAAAGAATTTTGCAGTTCCTTCACGTTGGTCGGTGGTTCCTAGTTGTGAATGGGAGCAATGTTCTTCGGGTCGATTTTAATGTCATCGTTGAAAATGACGCACCAAAAAAACTCCAAATCGTGTTACAAGAACTCGCACTTACACGTAGGTCCTTTGGTGATGAGTCGGTGTTGATCGTAGAGAGAGAGAGAGAGAGAAAGAGAGAGAGAGAGAGAGAGAGAGAGAGAAGGAGAGAGAGAGAGAGAGAGAGAGAGAGAGAGAGAGAGAGAGAGAGAGAGAGAGAGAGAGCGAGAGAGAGAGAGAGAGAGAGAGAGAGAGAGAGAGAGAGAGAGAGAGAGAGAGAGAGAGAGAAATGCTTCTAGTTCCTTCAAATGCTGCCTCCGGGTAGTACTATATACGAGAATACTGTTCAAGTATACCATAACACACATATCCAACAGTTGTCGGAAATATTCGTTCATGGTCATTTGAAAGGTCAGGGGTGCATTCGTCAGACCAAAACAATGTATTTTAACAACCACCTTCGTCGACTCGGCTTTGGTGGTAACCTCATCGCAAATCGATCTTCGAGAATACGCGAGCTTCCACAAAGTTGGTCGATGAGGGCACGGTAGCTGATGCACATGCAAAGACCTCTGCCCATTTTGGTTGTGAAGAGAATGGGGTGAGCAAAGGGTAACGTAGATGGGTTGATGATTTTTTTCTTCAACAGATATCCAACTAATTACGAAACTCCTCAAGCCTTTGCGGACCCAGCCGCCACTGTGTACGTACTAGTGGTTGTGCGCCGGGTTCCAATTCAATCTTGATACATGTAAAACTCGCTCACAAATTGCTAGTGGCGTGCTGTGGAATAATCGGTTGTCGTTTTTTGGCAGACAGCACTCCATCGGCAGTCGCAGCTTCTTCGCCTTAGTGATGTTAAAGCCCACGTATCAAATTGCAAGCCGCGGTTCTCAAACGCACTGCGCTTAAAATGGTTCAGTTGGTTGCACCAGCAGCAACGCCCGTAGGTTCGGCGGTCTTACGGTGCTTTCAAGCCACTGATGGAGGGGTACTAGCTATGGCCTAAGAAATAATTTGCCTTATGAAAATTCACCTGCGGGAATCCACGGATCGCGTCCTACGACTCTGCAACGATTTGAATCTCCAAAAACGTCGCCGACCATTGCATGCAGATTTCCCATCGGACACCCTTTCCCAGCCACATGATGTATCTACTGCACTTCTCGGACTCATGCAGATCGTCGAAGATGGCAAGAAATGACGTCGTGCATTCTTGTACAGATCCCACCGCCATCCATTAAGCTTCGCTTGTATGGTCTCACATGCGGAGACTGTAAAATTATATATATATATATATATATATATATATATATATATATATATATATATATATATATATATATATATATATATATATATATATATATATATATATATATATATATATATATATATATATATATATATATATGTGAAGGCTTGGTAGGTTATCAAACTCTATTGTAGAGGGTACAATCCCCTCCTTGTATCCCTCTCTCTTTCTAGTCTAGCCTCTTTTTCTCGTCAAACTTTCCCCTCCTAGCTCCTAGCTCCTAAAACCTCACGCCATATTCATGGCCGCCCTTCATTCTTAGCTACGTTAGCCTTCTAACAGAGACATGCTCGACCCGTTGGTGAAGCAGTGCACCCCATTGCTGCCACGTGATCTCCGCTGTTCCAAACAACGATACTGCTTGAATTATTGAAGACTGGTGTCCCATGTCCATCTCCTGTTGTTGGTCTGTCGGAGCCCCTCGCGATGTCACGTGTTGGCGCCACGAACTTAATGTCAGGCCCCGTACTAGAGACATTGTCAACTTGACGCGTGTCTCATTATCATTGATGTTTGCCGTGTTGAAGAACAGTTCCATGGCAAATAACCACCCATTCACCGCGTGTCTCATTATCATTGATGTTTATTGATGGGGTTGAACGGCAGGGGCATTGAAGTCTTGACCTTTATGGCTCGCTCGTGCTGTTGTCATGTGTCTCCGAAATCGTCAGGGGGTTCACTGCGCTCGCACGGTCATCGCCGGTTGTAACAGGCATCTTCTGGCGCGTCGTCCCGTGCGCATGGGGAAGTGAGGCATTCTCTTCCTTAAGCATGGCAATCTCCGTAGACATTGCCTCCACCTTCGTGAATAGCTCCACAAATTTTGTCGTCAGCACCAAAGTTCTCGCCGCTCTTATCAGCAACTCAACGATTCATTCGGGCGTCATGTTTTAAGACTATGGCGAGGAGGGCTATTAACCATAAAACACTCTACGTAGAGGACGTCACTAAGGACACTAAGAGCGTGTTCCTACGAGCCTCTTCCCAGGCAACCTCTTCCCAGACTTGCGCATGACCTTAGAGCGTGTTCTCAGGATCACTTTTCGGAATACTCCCATTTCATATTTGCGTTTCACCGCTCTCAACCACATAAAACCAGCTGGCGTCGAAAATTAACTGTGCAGATTCGCGCGCGTCTGAAAATCTGCTCGTAAAAAAAAGGATTGAGAAAGCTCGCTACTTGTAGTGCAAATGGCATCGTTCTCATTCCACTGGCATCAAGTACAAAGAGTTCCCAATATATTCATCTATTAGAATAAACTTTATAAACTATCTACACTGGGATATGTCTATGCCGAGGATGATCCACCGAAGCGGTGCATATTGAAGAGAGTAGACGAAGCGGGTTGGGTGGGCGGGAATTGAACTTGAGCTGGGAAAAATGAAAAACGTGGGTGGAGGAAGAATGACCTCCAACCCCATTATATGGTTGGAGAAGGGCGAATAGCGCGCTTCAACGATGCCTTAGATTGCGTTACAAGCAGCTTCGCATTCACAATACACAATTTTGAAAGTGTGAACACTTTAAAATTTTATATTTTTAAAACACGCCCCTGAATCTCGGGAAGGCGATTCTCACTTCGCACTTCGCGGAATCTCACTGAAGCATTTCGCGTCAAAATTTGCGACACTGTAGCACGCGAGTCTGGGAAGAGGTTGCTTGGGAAGAGGCTGGTAGGAACACGCTCTAAGAGCACCCGGGCACCGTCAGAGGCATGGAGCGCGCACGCTTTAGTCGGCGGGACTTAAGAAGTCCAAGCGTGCGACCGTAGGACAGCTCCTACCTCCTGATGTGTCTGGTCGCTCCACAAGCCTACTCCCTAATTTTTTTAGTGGGCGGGAATGTAGATCTGATACCAAGTGTTATGAATGAATCCAGGATGCAATCGAGTAATGCGATGAAGGGAGTGTGACTAACAAGTGACGATACAAATGAAGTACATGCTATTTATAAACACATCAAGACTAGCGAAGGAAGGACCTCGATGTTGGGCCACGAAACCCACTCGTGGTGGTTTGGGCATCTCAGGTTTTGGGAGTGTCGGGTGTTTCTCCATGTGCTGGTTTGGGGTTGCGAGCGAAGCTCAGAACCTACCGGTAGGCTTTTTGGCCGAGCCTGAACTTCCAAGGTTCAGGGTGTACGCAGTGTAGGAAAGAGAATTTCCTTGTGGTATTGGCCACCAATTGCATCAAGAGTGTCATAGATTTCAAGAACAGCACATGATAGGAATACGAACTAAAAAATAGCAAGAAAAGTAAGGTGCAAGTAAAAATCATGTATCTGAAAGAACCTCCAAGACTGATACCCTGCTGCTAACCTACTCCAAGACCCTCACCGAATGCTCATCGCACTGGTGCTGTTTTGGAACGCCAGTCTTTCAATCATATCTATTTCTGCATCTAGATTTCCAACTCTCTGTTCCTCCACCTCCTCATCGATCCTAGCCGCCATCCTAGGTGGCGCCTCCCCCAGGTATTCCTTCTTGAGCGCTGAGAGCTCAGATACCACCTGCACCATGTCGGGACGAGACACGGTCGGCATGGCAGTGCTGCGCAGCGCCAGCTGCGCCATCCGCAGAATCAAATCCGCAGGAGCGTCCAACCGGGGGTCCTTGAGTTCGTCTGTTCTGCCTGCTGCAACTAAGGACTCCGCCTGGATAGGAGAAGAGGGGGGAGGGGGGGAGGGGAGGGGGGGTGGGGGGGTGTTGTGAGGGATCGGGAGCAGCGACTTAGACTGTGCCTGCAGCAAGGACTCGGACTTGGTTGGAGAGGGGAGGAGATTGGAGGGGAGGGAGGTCATGAGTGCAGCAACTGACGCTCTGCCTGCAGCAATCAAGTTCTAGAGAAGGAAAGACCCAGCAGTCCCACCCCAAGTCCCCACCCTCTCTACTCACCCACTCCTGGCGCTGAAAGGCCAGACACAGCATTCCCACCCCAAGTCCCCACCCTCTCTACTCACCCACTTCCTGGCGCTGAAAGGACAGACACAGCAGTCCCACCCCAATTCCCCACCTTTCCAACTCGCCCATTTCCGAACATTTAAGTTGTCGCCGTTCTCGTCCGCCTTGAGTGCCTTGAAGCCTTGAATGCATTGCAGCCAGATAGACTTTCTTAGTCGACCCCCACGGCCATCACACGAGCCCATCCACACGCAAGCCCGCTCAACTCACCCATTTCCTGACGCCGAACGCGTCCCCGTTCTCGTCCACCTTGAGTGCCTTGCAGTGGGGTATACTTTTTTATCGACTCCCAAGACCACCACATGCGCCCATCCACACGCAAGCCCGCTCAACTCACCCATTTCCTGACGTTGAACGTGTCGCCGTTCTCGTCCGCCTTGAGCGCCTTGCGACCCGACAGCGTGGTCAGAATGAGGATTCCGAAGCTGGGGAAGGGGGAGGAGGGTGTGGGGGAGGGAGGGGGGGTTGGATGGGATTGGAATGGGGGTGCTTTGAGCGCCTTGAGTCCCTTGCGGCCGGACATGGTGGTCAGAATGAGGACTCCAAAGCTGGGGAAGGGGGGAGGGGGTTGGGGAAGGGGGGGGGATGGGAGTGGAAGGGGGGTATTTTGAGCGCCTTGAGTGCCTTGCGGCCCGACAGGGCGGTTAGAATGAGGACTCCAAAGCTGGGGAAGGGGGAGGGGGGTGTTTTGGTGGGGGAAGGGGGCGGGGAGGAGGGGGGTTGGATGGGAGTGGAGGGGGGGTGCTTTGAGCGCCTTGAGTGCCTTGTGGCTGGACAGGGTGGTCAGAATGAGGACTCCAAAGCTGGGGAAGGGGGGAGGGGGGGGTGGGGTTGGTTGGGGAAACGAAGGCAGTGGATGGTGGTTAATAGTGTAAGGGGAGTTATTTGAATGCCTTGTGGCCGGATAGCATGATTGGACTGAGAATGCCAAAGCTGCGAGGAGAGGGGGGGTGGTGAGGGGGAAGTGGATGGTGGTGAGGGGGAAGTGGATGGTGGTGGAGAATTCAACAAGGGTGCGCTGAGCGTTGAGTGCCCTGTGGCCGGATGGGGTGGTCGGAAAGAGAATGCGAGCGCTGGGGCTGGGGGAATCGGGGGGAGAAAGGGGGGGTTGGAGACGAGGGGCAGCGAATGGGGGCAATACGCAAGGGGAGGCTTCGTTCTTGGTAAATGACAGACACAGTGCAAGAGAAAGGCTTTGAGAGGCTTTAAGAGGAATTAAAAATAAGGCTTTGAGAGAAGGGCTTTAAGAGAAAGGCTTTCAGAGGAAGGGTCCAAGGCTGCGGAATATGATGGTACCAAGGCAGGGGAGTGGTGAGTGGCCCAGTGTGCCCATGCCCTCATGCCATCTAGACGACAATGCTTGCAGAGGTGTGTGGCACTCTAGTTTTGAGACGTCTCAAAATTAGGTTATCCATCACTATACCCTCATGCCATCTGGATGCAAGTTCTTGTAGTGGTGCCCACGTTGGCACTCTTCACCCCCAGTAAGAGGGGGAGCCCACGTTGTGCCCGTGTGAGCCATACTCCGATGCCCCCCGATACGAGTCCTGCAGGTCATTCCCACAGGGTTGCACCGCTCTTTACCACTCTGTACCGCTCTCTAACTGAACACGTCTGCCATGGGAGTGGCCTTTTGAGACTTGAAATAAGCCGGGTCCACATAGCCCAGTGTGCCCATGATGCGAATGTCTCCCTGGAGGTTTGCACCTCTTAACCGCCTTTTACTGCGCTGTACCGCTCTGTACCTGAACACATCAGCCATGGGAGTGGCCTTCTGCGACTTGAAATATGCGGGGTCCACGTAGCCCGGTGTGCCCATGATGCGAGTATCCCCCACGGTGGTGCCCTCGTTCTGCCTCAGCAGGCCAAAGTCCGCCACCTTGGCCTGACGGTGTAAGGGAGGGAGTGAGACGGAGAGGGGAAGGTGCGGAGGGGAAGGGCAGGGTTGAGCCAAGGACCACAATGATGCGAGTATCCCGCACGGTGGTGCCCTCGTTCTGCCTCAGGAGGCCAAAGTCCGCCACCTTGGCCTGGGTGTCGTTGCAAGGGGAGTGGGGGAGTGGAGGGGGGAGGGGGGAAGGCAAAACAGAAAGGGGAGGGTTGAGCATCTGACAGCAGTGATCCGTGTCTCCCAGTGTCGTTCGCTCTTTCGGCCTCAGCGGCCCAAAGTCCGCCACCTTGGCCTGACTTTGTTGGGAGAAGAGTGGGGGGGTGGTGGGAGGAACGGGGGACGGCTGGACGCATCAAAGGGCAGCACAGAGCTGAGAGACCCCATGATCCCATGGACGCAACAGAGGACAGCATTAAGCCGAGGGGCCCCATGATCCGACCGAATCTCGCACAGTGGTGCGCGCCCTCCCACAGCTCGGCCTATGTGTGAAGGCTGAGGAGTGTATTTTGGAGGCGCCTTAAAACGAGAATGTCCCTCACTGGAGTCCTCCCGCCCACAGTGGAGCCCGCCCTCTGTGGTGCCCTCCCTGAGTGGTGCGTGCCCTCCCACAACTCAGCCTAAGAAGGCCGAGGAAGCCAATGATTCGGCTCACCACCATCGTCCTGTCGAGTACGGAAAGGACGGGCTCAAAGCAGGGGCTGACCTGCATCTTGCTGTCGAGGAGAATGTTGGCGGGCTTGATGTCGCGGTGCACCATGCCAAAGCCATGCAGGTACTCGATGCCGTGCGCCGCCCCAATGAGCACGATAAGGCGCTGAGCCATCGAGAGAGGTTGTTGCACGCCCTCTCCAACCCAGCGCTCCAGGTCCCCATTGGCCATGAACTCGTACACCACTATCTGCTCCATGGCCATCTCGCCCCTGCCCTGTGCTGCCGGATTCATGTCAACGCAGTAGCCCAGCAGGCGCACCAGGTGCGGGTGGTGCTTCGTTGCCATCGCTACCACCTGCGGATGGAGGAAAGGGGAGTGTAAGGGAGAAAGGGGTTCATATTGGGGCGCCTCAGTGAAGGCTTTGCCGCCCACTGCACATTGGTGTAGTACGGTCTGACGCTCGGGTACACATCACCCGAGGCATGAGGAGTGCCTCCCTTGAATAGTAACTTGAGTAGTGAATGAATTCCCCTCGCAAAAAGTCCTTGGTAAGAACTCGAGCTTGCTTCACAGCGCACAACACACTGGGATAGTATGGTCTCATGCCCCGGCCCCGTGCACGTCACCCTGGCGTGATGACAGCCGGCCATAGACAATGTGCGCAAGGCAAGGGGTGTGGTAAGTACCTCCCGTTGGAAGTCCTTGGTCAGCACTCGAGCCCGCTTCACCGCCCACAGCACGTTAGGATCGTAGGGATTCACGCCCCGGTACACGTCACCAAAGCTGCCGCTGCCAATGCGGTTGCTCTCCGCCCAGTCAGCGGTGGCCCGTGCCAGGTCAGCAAGGGCGAAGCGCTGGCAGACAGGTGGCGCTGTTTGGAAGCCCTCTTCCTGCTGCTGCTGTGCCACGTTGGCTTGCTGATGTGGCTGCTGCTGGTACATGCCACCTGGAGGGGCGTGAGAAGGCGTGATGTGGCAGGGTGGTAGGGGATGGGTTTAAAACGTAAAAATTTATTGAGTCAGCTCGAATGTCACAAGTTGGATTGCAGGATGGCACGTCTAGGGGACGGCAAAGTGGAATGCACAGGGATGGGAATGGCACGGTGTGAAAATGGATGGAAGGAGGCGACTGGCAGTCGCCATGCCTCATGGGCTTACCATTGTGGGTGATGGGTGATGGGTGATGGGTGATGGGTGACGGGTGATGGGGGATGGGTGATGGCCGATGGGTGATGGGTGCGTTATGGGTGGTGGGTGATGGGTCATGCTTGGTGGGTGACGGGTGATGGGTAGGTGATGGTTGATGGGTGATGGTTGGGTGATGGGTGGTGGGTGATGGGTGGATGATGGTTGATGGGCGATGGGTGACGGGTGATGGGTCATGGGTCATGAGTGACGGGTCAATTGTGGGATAGTAAGCATGCACTCACTTCCCATGTACATGGGGTGAACGGCCTGCCCAGATCCCATCCCCGCCTGAGGCGCTGCTGCCGCCCCATATGCCCCCCCTGCTGCTGCTCCCACTCCTGCTGCCCCATACGCCCCTGCTGCTGCCCCATATGCTCCTCCCGACCCTCCTCCCCCTCCTGAGCCCCCTCCCCCGTACCCCCCTGCTACTGGGGCAGCCATGCCATTCCCTCCGCTCCCCCCTCCCCCTCCGCTCCCCCCTCCGCTTCCCCCACCCCCATAGTACGGGTTCGCGTACCCCTTATTCGCCTCAGGATCAGCCCCTGCTGCTGCTGCTGCTGCTGCTGCACCAGTGGTACCATACGTCTGCCCGGCCACACTGGCTCTGTTCTTGTGCCTGAACCAGAGGAAGAGACCGCCCCCCACGAGCAGCACCAGTAGCAGCAGCACCCCCACCACGATGCCTACGACAGCACCCGTGGAGAGACCCTTTGAGGAGGAGGAAGAGGAGGAGTTGGTGTAGGGAGAGGGGGAGGGAGAGGAGTAGTAAGAGGGGGAGTAGTAGGAGGGGGAAGAGTAGGAGGGAGAGGAGCTAGAAGCTGGTGGGTGGGGTGGGGGGGGGGTGGGGGGGGGGATGGAACGGGAAGGCTGAGGACAAAGGGAGAAACGAAGAAGGGGGAAGGGAATGGACTCCATTCTGGAGGGTTTGGAGGAGGCAGAAACTAGGCTGGAGAGCCCAGAGGACAAAGCGAGTGGGGTAGCCATGGGGGCAGTGAGAGAGGACGAAAGGGCGGGCGAATCAGTGGGGCGAGTTCCCCCCAGGACGGGCGTTCCGGATATCGTAAAAACTCGTGAAACGCACTGATTGCACATCCAAGAACACTGAAAGGAACTTACAAACATACTTCGGCCCCGCGATTGTTAAGCGGGCCACGTCGATCGAAGTGGTGATAGCTATACCCGCTATAGCACAGAGCACGTCTAGCAGTCCCGGTTACATGGACTTACACACGCACGACTGCCCAGATATGGTTATGCCGGCCACGTCGATCGAAGTGGTGATGGCCATGTACCCGCTATAGCACGAGCACGTCCACGTGAAGCTGCCGTCCCAGTTGCACGTGCCGTACGTGCACGGGCTATCCGTGCAAGGGTCGTAGGCTGGGACGCGGGGGTAACGGAGATAAGGAGATAAGGAGATAAGGAGATAAGGAGATAAGGGGTACCGGGAACGAGATAAGGAGTCAGCAGGCAATATGATCATGGAGATAACGTCCGACAGCTTGCGCGCTTTCCCCTTTTCTGGCTGGAAATTGGGATGGAAAACAAGTGGAATATGCTCAGCAGGCACAAATCACGCATAGTTTCTTTTAGGTGGGAAGAATTACACTGTGCGATAAAAGGCTCACAGCTCGAAGCTGAACACTGTCATCCGCTGCGAGTCGCAGGCTGCGACCTTGAGGTTCGTTGTTCCGGTATAAGGATGGTTTATGATGAGGAATTTCTGTGAAATTTGACCCGATGAGAAACCATACGCTGCATTGGCCAACTGTAGGTGCTATGTAATACCTTGTGCGGAGACGGCCGTTATTCGCGCCGTAAAAACAGCTGTTGCAAGCAGAACCGTTGTTACAAGACCCAGGTTACGCTCGCGTAGCAACAGCGCAACCGCCATATGTGCCAAAACCGAGTTCCAAAACGAATAGGCGATGCCGGGTTACCCGTTTCTCGAAAGTAAGCGTTTCAACTGCCTCGACCTTTTGTGCTAACTGTCAATTACTTCCCCTGACAGAGGGGAAAAACACGACGTCTGCACAGTCTTGTGTCGTCGCCTTTCACAGTTTAAAAGCGAAAGCAACCGCACGCCAGGATAGAACGGGTTTCCTAAATCGACGAAGTCTTAGTGAGAATTGAGCTTCGCCGTGTTGCGAGATGGACGTGCTTGACGGGACAGGACACTAACTACGCAAAGCTAAACCAAACCAGGGAAATTTTGAAGACGGAGGGGGACAGGAAGGCAAAGAGGTTTGTGCGACATTCCTAAGGGAACGACGCGCCACAGGAAGCAGGCCCGCCGACCAATGGCAACCGAGATGCATAACGAACCCCAATGCACGGGAAGGTGTTGGATTTGGATGTGCCACTGCAGCCTGCAACTGTTCAAACTAGAGGTTCCCTTATTCCCCTGGCAATCCTAGAGTTACCCATATTTCAATGGGTCTGAGCCCTGTTTTCTTATAATTGCGCTCCGCCCTTGGCAGATCTGCAGACCCCCCTAGTTATAAAACAGGATGTGTCAATGAATAATGTGAGAAACCATGGTCGCTATTGCAATAGGAAAAAATCTTTCTGATGTGGTCGGTGTATTTTCCCCATTTCTATGTGAGCAATTCCCATACGGTATCGGACATTGCGGCTCGCTGAGGAAATGTCAATTTCGTGGAGGTTCTGTTGCGAGCCAGGGGAATATCTCCGCTACAAGAGTGTTGTCTAGGTGAAGCTTTCTCGTATTGTATGTGTGGCGAGCTAGACAACACATCCTCTACAATAGACTTGGGTACCTTGTAAAACTTTCTCTGCTTGTTGTGATGTGAGGTAATTGAGGATTTCGAGTTGGGGCTCGCGTTCTATACGTGGACATTGCTTTTGCATTTGTGAAGTCGCATTCTCTAGCGAGTTCTAGGCGAGCCTCTTAGGGAAATATTCTCTGTTGGGACACTCGGGAAATCGCTGCCGTCAATCTGACGTTTGCTCCTGCGCCCCACAAAAATTTCAGGGCTCATCACCGACAAGTCTTGCACTTGCTTTTGGCAACTTGCTCAGCCGACGGCGGAAACATTTTCAATTCGAACCGCTTGGGCGACGGGTTCAATCAATCACATCGCAGGCGCGAATTCTCCTGTTGGTCGTTGAATCATCGTTGCGATGTCGCATGCCACCAGCAGCTCAACAACAACCCCCTCTGCGATTTCGCCGTTATCCACAACATTTCAACATGACAAACGGACTGGACCGGATCTCACGAGTTGGTGAGGACTTCCTTCCAACGGCCTCCCTTGAAATGCAAGTTTGCTGGTCGAGTCGTGTCTAATGCGGCCTTTTCTCTCGCCCAACGGGCATTTCTTCCCACCACCCGACATTTCGGCTGCCCCCTCCCGTGAATGTCCACCAACCAGAACCAGCCAAACTAACTTCCCCCAGAAAGCTCCTTTGCTTCAACGTGCGATACCGCCTCCCCGTTCCCCTGCTTTTTCTCGCCGTCATCTCATCATCGCCGCCTTGAGTCCGCATCTCGTCTCATCATCTCGTGTTTGCGCCCCTATCTCCGTGAGTGCTACGAGGCTCTCCCGTCACGGGCCCAACCGGGCGACCATCGAACAACCTCAAACCCTCCTGTGTCCCTGTTCCCACAGATTCCAGGCTCCAGCTCCATTTCGTGATAGCTTTAGTCCGACATTTGCGATAGCTTGCAAATCAGCGCTTCCCACCATTGTCCCATCCGATCGCCAGCAGCCGCACGCCGCGATAACATTCTCCCTGCGACACGTCGAGCGAAAAGCCCTTTTTGTTTCGTTTCAAAAGCAAGCTCTTTCCCAGCAGCAGCTTGTCATTTCCGAACCTGAACGACCACGACCGTCAACTGTCGCTCAGCAGGGCCCCTCACATTCCGAGTCCAGCTCTCATCGCGCGGCCTCCTCGTATCGCAGCCATGACTCGACTACTACCAGTACTACTCCTCCTCGCCGCCCTCTCAGGTCCGTGCCTGCTTGAGCCACCTCCAAAAGTCACCTCGTTTTGAGCCGACTCACCAGCCACGACTCGACTACTACTACCCGCATTACTCCTCCTCGCCGCTCTCACAGGTCCGTGCCTACTTGAGCCAACTCAAAAGTCACCTCGTTTTGAGCCGACTCAATGGCCACGCCTCGACTGCTACCCGTGCTACTCCTCCTCGCTGCTCTCTCGGGTCCGTGCCCAGTCGTGGATCCCCTTCCCGAGGGGGACCGCCACGCGAAGGGCCTTCATGCGTCTCACGCGCGCAACATCCTGCTTCTGAGTCGACTCTAAAGCGCGCCTTACCATCTCCCCCACGCCGCTGCCCGACCTTCCGCCTTCGCCGCCGCTCCCCGCGCTTCGTTGGTTGACCAGAAAGCCGCCAGCTCTCGTCGCGTATTGAGATCGCTTCCCCTGTCCGTCCCCAACCCCTTTCCCTTTCCCTTCCCCCAACGTCTCCCCGTAACACTTCCCCCTATTCGCCCGCATGTCTCCCCACTGCCCTATTCCACCCTCCTCCGCGTATCCCTGGCGTCCACGCCAGTCGGGGTCTGCGTGGACCGCCCGTCACCCTTCCATGTCCTCTGTTTCCAATTCTCATCCCCGCGCGCCCATCTCTCCCTCGCTTCTCGCCAATCCGCAGGCACCGTCGCCATCGCGTCGCTACCAGACGCCCCGCGGGTTTCCGCCCCTCCATGCTCTCTTCTCCCTTCTCTAACGTGCCATCTCCCCCTTTTGAGGCGCCTCAAAGGTCATCTCCCCCTTTCTCATCTCCAACACTCCCCCCTCTTCTCGTCAATCCCCAGGCACCCACGCCATCGCGTCGTCCGGGTCCGCGTCACCTCCGCCTTTGTCAACTCTGGCGCGCGCATCACCCTGCCGTCTCCCCCTTTCCCATCTCCAACAATCCCCCCTCTACTCGTCAACCCCCAGGCGCCCACTCCATTGCGTCGTCGGGGTCGGCGTCGCTCCCGGACGGCGCCACGTGCTACCTCGACAGCGCGCGGCGGCCCGTGTATCCCTTCTGCCGCAGCAACAAGCGCAAGTGAGTGCCTTCGCTTACCTTCGTTTACCTTCGCTTACCTTCGTTTACCTTCGCCTACCTTCGTGTGCGTGACTGGGATGAGTGCGCTCCGTTTTGAGTTGCGCTCTCTGGCCTGCCGGTGAAAGCATTGAGTTGCCCGTCAATGCTGGTGGCTTGGTGGTCGGCTCCTCCCGGTCGTAGGATCCACCGACGCGTTGCCAGCCTCCGTTCCCTCTCCCCCCAGCTGCTTGTTGTCGGAGGTGCCGTCGCCGTCGCGGGATGTACACATGGGCGCGTGCCACAGGCTTCATCGCCCCCCTTCCTCCTTCCCTGACTTTCCTTTCCCCTGCCTTCTCTCCCCGCAGCTGCGTGGTCACTCAAGTGCCCTCAGCGTCGCAGGCGAAGTACGTCGGCCGATGCGACTCCACCTACACCAGTACGCGCCCTCCCCCTTCCCCTGCCTGCCCTCCCCCTTCCCCTGCCCCCTCTCCCCCTCCCCTCCTCCTTGCCAGCCATCCTTCACCCACTCCTTTCTTCCCCCTCCTCCTTTTCCCACTCCTTTCTTCCCCCTACTCCTTTTCCCACTGCTTTCTTCCCCCTCCTCCTTTTCCCACTGCTTTCTTCCCCCTCCTCCTTTTCCCACTGCTTTCTTCCCCCTCCTCCCTCCCCCCTTCTCCCTTTCCAACCCTTCCTCGATTCCCGTTATTTGCGATCCCCCTTTCCCGCCCACCGCCCCCTCTCTCGCCCACCTCCCTCTCTCTCACCCACCTCCCTTTCTTTCCCTCCTCCGTCCAAGCACAAGTCTTCCTCTCTTCCAGCAGCATCATCCTCACATTCTCACCTCTCCACTTCTCCCCTCCTCACATTCTCACCTCTCCACTACTCCCCTCCTCACATTCTCACCTCTCCCCCACTCCCCTCCTCACATTCTCACCTCTCCCCCACTCCCCTCTTCACATTCTCACCTCTCCCCCACTCCCCTCCTCACATTCTCACCTCTCCCCCACTCCCCTCCTCACTTTCTCACCTCTCCCCCACTCCCCTCCTCACATTCTCACCTCTCCCCACTCCCCTCCTCACATTCTCACCTCTCCCCCACTCCCCTCCTCACATTCTCACCTCTCCCCCACTCCCCTCCTCACATTCTCACCTCTCCCCCACTCCCCTCCTCACATTCTCACCTCTCCCCCACTCCCCTCCTCACATTCTCACCTCTCCCCCACTCCCCTCCTCACATTCTCACCTCTCCCCCACTCCCCTCCTCACATTCTCACCTCTCCCCCACTCCCCTCCTCACATTCTCACCTCTCCCCCACTCCCCTCCTCACATTCTCACCTCTCCCCCACTCCCCTCCTCACATTCTCACCTCTCCCCCACTCCCCTCCTCACATTCTCACCTCTCCCCCACTCCCCTCCTCACATTCTCACCTCTCCCCCACTCCCCTCCTCACATTCTCACCTCTCCCCCACTCCCCTCCTCACATTCTCACCTCTCCCCCACTCCCCTCCTCACATTCTCACCTCTCCCCCACTCTCCTCCTCACATTCTCACCTCTCCCCCACTCCCTCCTCACATTCTCACCTCTCCCCCACTCCCCTCCTCACATTCTCACCTCTCCCCCACTCCCCTCCTCACATTCTCACCTCTCCCCCACTCCCCTCCTCACATTCTCACCTCTCCCCCACTCTTCTCTCTTCCCTCTCCCCACACTCCCTCCTCCCTCCCTCCCGCTTAACAAGCAGGAGGCTCCTTCTGTCGCTATGCAGGCACGCCATACACCCTAGGCACCAAGAACCAAGGGGCAGTGCGCTTTTTTATCGTCTCATCTCCTCACCCTCTCTCTCCTCCGTCCCTCTGTCCCCATCCCCTCTCCCCTTCCACCAGAGGGCTCCTTCTGCCGCTATGCCGGCACGCCATACGCGCTTGGCACCAAGGGCATCGAGGGCAACGCTCTCTGCAAGACGTGCGACTGCACATATAGAAGGAAGATGCCCGGACCCAACCGGGCAGTCTGCACCTGCTCCTCGCTGCCCGCCTGCTACGTCGACTACAACGGGCAGCCCGTGGGAAAATTCAGCTGCCCAGAAGAGCAAAACATGTACGGGGGCAGATAATGGCCATGACCCATCTGCATCATGTCCCGACCCGTTGCCATGCATCTCATGCCACGTCATCCCCACTGATTTCCCTCCTCCTGATCCAACCTCGTGCATCTCACTACGCCAAGGCTTCCCTTCCATTGTGCTCCTGCTCCTGGTGCATCTCAACCGCCCTCTTTCCACTGCTGGCTCTGCATTCTCCTTGCATGCAAGTTTGATGCCCCCCTGCATTCTGCTCCTCTGATCCTTCTTCGCTGCCGCCTCTCAACCGTGTACTCCTGTCCGTGGCCCCTCCTGCATCCCACAATCCATCCCCTTCCCCCCCATCGCCAGGTGCGTGATCACCAAGATAGGGGGAGGCGGCAAGGACAAGAAGGGGCTGCCCATAGACAAAGGCGTGTGTGTGTTCTCTGGCATCCGTAAGTCACACCCCTATACTCCCCGTGACTTCGCCACACGCCCACACGCCCACACACCCACACACCCATACACCCATACACCCACACACCCATACCCACACACTCATACCCACACGCTCATACCCACACGCTCATACCCACACGCTCATACCCACACGCTCATACCCACACGCTCATACCCACACGCTCATACCCACACGCTCATACCCACACGCTCATACCCACACGCTCATACCCACACTCCCTGTCAATACCGATGTGCCTATGGCCCTACAAAGGACAGGAAGGGGCTGCCCATAGACAAGGGCGTGTGTGTGTTCTCATATTGAAGTTGCCATACCCATGCCAATGCCCATACCCATACCCATACCCATACCCATACCCATACCCATACCCATGCCCATGCCCATACCCATACCCATACCCATACCCATACCCATACCCATGCCCATACCCATACCCATACCCATACCAATGCCCATACCCATACCCATACCCATGCCCATACCCATGCCCATACCCATACCCATACCAATGCCCATACCCATACCCATACCAATGCCCATACCCATACCCATACCAATGCCCATACCCATACCAATGCCCATACCCATACCCATACCTATGCCCATACCCATACCCATACCTATGCCCGTGACTTTCCCCCCTCCTCTTATCGTCCAGTGATAGATGCTCCCAGTGCTCCCGGTGCTCCCGGTGCTCCCGGTGCTCCCGGTGCTCCCAGTGCTCCTCATAACTCTCCTTGTCTCTCCTCCCATACCTCCTCAAGGCATCTGTGGAGCAGCTAGCCCCAGCTGGGGGCCCAAGTTGTTCATGGCTGGCTATAAAGGCATGCCCAAGCCGGCCGCCAGGTGCTCGCAGTGCCCCTATTGCCTCTTTTTTCTCTCCCTGATCCTCCTCCCATCCCCACAGCGGGCATCTGTGGGGCAGCCAGGCCTGCCTGGGGGCCCAAGTACTTCATGGCAGGCATAGAGGGCATGTTCTAGCCGGGGGGGTAGATGCTCGCAGTGTGCCCCTATTGCCTCTTCTCTCTCTCCCTGCTTTCTACTTCCATACCCCCCCAAAGAGGGCATCTGTGGAGCAGCGGGCCCCAGCTGGGGGTCCCAAGTTTTTGTATATGGCAGGCACAAAGGGCATGCCCAAGCCGGGGGGTAGATGCTCGCAGTGCCCTTATTGCCTCGTCTTTCTCTCCCTGCCTCCCCTCCCATCCCTGCAGAGGGCATCTGTGGAGCAGCCGGCCTGTATGGCAGGGGTGGGTCAAAGGCACGCCCAAGCCTGGGGATAGGTGCTTGCAGTGCACTCAATGTCTCACGTGTCTTATCCCCATCCCTCCCTTCTCCCTCTCTCGTCCCTGCAGAGGGTATCTGCGGAGCAGCGGGCCCCAACTGGGGACCTAAATTCTACATGGCAGGGATCAAGGGAATGCCCAAGCCTGGGGATAGGTGCTCGCAGTGCACGTGCGGGGCCACCGGGGGGCTGCTCAACTGCAAGCGACTGGCCAACTGCAAGACGCCCCAGAGCTTCGGGAGTGCTGCTGAGCTGGCCATTGTGCTGCAAAATGTGTAGCAGCAGCAGTAACAGTGGCTGTAGCAGCAGCTGCAGCAAGAGGGAGTGCACAGTGGGGAGGGGGCTGCTGAGCTGAGCTGCCCATTGTGCTGCAGAACGATTGAGCCATGACTGTGGCAGGGCTCTGGCAGTGGCAGCAGTATCCCCAGCTGTAGCAGCTGTAGCAGCTGTAGTAGATAGATCCTGTTGCACGGCAAGGGGGATGATCCGATCATCGGAGGGAGCCAGGCTTTGGTCAGTCTAGCCTGACATGGTGTGGCTTCCTTGTGTGTATGTGCCTGCTTTCAATAAAGGTGCTCTTGGTTCTGTAGAGGAGGCTTGTTGTCACCTTTCGACAGAGGGCAGAGAGCACGGGCAAATGAATGGCCCGTCGTCAGATTCAAGCCCTAAGGCACACGTATACCTGCCTTGGACGGCATGTTCCACTAATGGGATGAATCGAGAGGCAGGTCAATGAGCACAGCAGCCACAACAGCTGCTCGTTCCAGGCATCAGGCACGCCTGGCAGATTGTAATAACAAGAACGTACTACAATGCGAAGCTTCAATCAGCACAGCTGCATCAGCAGCTGCTAGTTTCAGAGGCATCCGGCATGCCCAGAAAGCACCAGTGGGCGCAGTCTCAGTTGGCTGTAAGTACACATGATTTCAGTGCACATGCTTTAACTGCAAATCCTTTAAGTGCACATCCTTTAAGTGCACATGTTTCCAGTCCATCAACACAAGAGTCTCAAGAGCTGCTCGTTCCACGCATCTGGCACACCCGGCAAGCACCAGTGGGCGCAGTCGGCCTGCCCGCCAGCCAGCCCCGAGAAGCCACCTGGATGACCGTCGTGCCGCATGAGGCTCATCGCTGCTACCTCCAGAATCACCACCCGCGCCCCCTCTAGCCTTGGCCCCTCCACACCCTTTCCCTCTACCCACGCCCCCTCTAGCCTTGGCCCCTCCACTCTCACTTCCCCCACACTCTCCCCCTGTGCCTGTAACCTCCCTCCCTGTGCATGTAGCCCCTCTCCCTGGCCTCCTTCCATCCTTCTCTCTTCCATCCATAAGCCCTCCACCTCTGGCCTGTCACTGCTTGCCTTTTTGCCCCCCTCGCCCGCTCGTGCTTGTGCCACCCGTTCTCCATCCTTTTGCTGTAACCTCTCATGCTGCAACTCCACCTGCTCTAAGGTCTTCTCTTCTAGAATTTTATTTATTGAATGAATATCTTGCCACTGGTGTAGCCTCCCCTGCTCCTTCGTACCTGACTGTGAGCCAGCGTGTGACGAGGTGTCGGCGTGTAACGAGGTGTTACCGCGTGACAACACATCTGGGCGTAACAACAAGCCAGCAATTGGGCGTGCCAATGCCCTTCTCTGTACCGCAGCAGATTCTGCTGCTCCAACCACCACCTGCCGTAACTTCCTCCTCATCCCTATTCCCACACTCTCTTCCCTCCTCCTCCTCTTCTCCTCTCTCCCCCTCTGCCTCCTACCATACTCCCTCACCTCCTCTCTCACCACCTCATTCAACCGTTCAACCCGCTCCCACTGCACTCTGTACTCGTTATAAGCCTCCTCCTCGCTCCCCACAGGCCCCACCGCATCACAATACCCCCTTCCCCGCTTCTTACTAGATCTACTCTTAGATAACTTCTTTGCACCACTAGCCTCAAGCAATTTCCGTCGCTTAGCTAAGCGTTCAGAGGGGCCTGAGTCGGGGCTAAGTGGAGACTCAAGGGAGTTAAGTTTAAGGGAGTTGGATTGAAGTGTAGAGTCAAGAGACCGTGGATTGGAGGGTTTATGGGAGAAGTGGTTGGGAGAGGAGGTGGTAATGATGACTGTCTTGTTGGTCATGCGGCGCGATGCAAAGCGGTGCAGCGTGGTGCGGATGGCTTTCCGGTAGGCAGAGAGCACAGCGAGGGATTTGTCGGGCCGTGAGAAGCTCACGTGGCGCTCTGAGAGCTTGCCACGTGTCCACCAGTGGCCTGAGTAATGAGGAAAAGTAGGATAATGGAAAGAGGTGGGGGATAAGGGGAGGAGGGAGAGTGAGGGGAGGTGAGGGTGCAAGTGGACGAGAGAAAAGCGGAGAGAAGTGAGAAGAGATACATGTGTACGCAAGTGTAACCATATGCATGAATGTGTTTAGCAAAGTGGAAAAAATCGGCAGGCCGTTTTATTCGATCGTTTTTTTTAATCGTTTTTTTCGGCGATTTTGGGAAAAAACGCCGATTTTTCAATAGGACACTCAAAAAAAAAAAAACAAACAAACAAAACAAAAAAATTCGTAGAAAGCCTAAACGTCTGCCCAGTTCCACGCATTCCGTCCATCGAAACGCGAGACACCGCATTTTGGCAGGGTGATACCAGATCCGCGCATTTTAGTGGGCGAAATGTCAGATCTGTGCATTTCGTCCACCAAAACGCGGGATCCATCACATTTTGGCAGGAAAAATGCCAGATCCGCGCATATCAGCTGGCGAAATGCCAGATCTGCGCAATTCGCCAGTATTTTTTACCCTTCAAAAAAAAAAAAAAAAAAAAATCGGCCGATTTTTTTTACCAAAAAAAATCAGATATCTTCAACCGTTTTATACCGAATAAAACGGCCGAAAAATACGGTAACGTAGCAAACGGCCTGAAAATGAAAAAAACGCCGTTTTTTTAAACCCTGTGTTTAGGGTGCATGCCAGAATCACAATAACAGCTCTCCCCTTATCGCTGTCAACAATGAGAACGTCGCAGTCTTTGACTGGCTTCTTCCACCAGTTGCCCGGGCGAGACAGGTGCATGTGCGTGCATCCCGGAATCCCAGCATCCCCACCCCACATCACACCACCAGCATTGCCGTCACCACCACAAACAAGAAAGCATCACCAGCAGCACCCTCCCCTGACCCGAATTGACCCGAATTGACCCGAATTGAGCCGAATTGACCCGAATTGACCACCCGAAACACAAACACGGCGTAGCTTTTCACCTGCTTCTTCCACCGGTTGTCCAGGCGAGGGAGGTGCATGTCCATGCATAGCGACACCACAGCACCAGCACTCGCTAGCGACAAGCAAGCATCACTAGCACCAACAACTTCCTCACCGCTGTTGACCACAAACGCGTCAGCACTGTCACCCTCACCTGAATTGACCACGAACACGTCGTACTCCTTCACCCGCTTCTTCCACCGGTTGTCTGGCTGAGAGAGGTCCAGCGTTGCGCCCTTGAACTCGTTGGTGGGGTCCTTGAAAGTGATGTTGGCGAGGAAGTTGCTCCTGTGGGGACGGGTAGAGGGCAGTTGGGGAGGCAACGGGGCAAAGACTCAGCGCATGGTGGGTTGTCCGGGCCAAAGAGGTCCAATGTTGCGCCCTTGAGCACCGTACGTGCGGTCGTTGAACGTGATGTTTGTGAGGAAGCCGCTCCTGGGGAGGATAGGGGGGAGTTGGAAGCCAACGGAGCAAAGGCACAGTGCTTGGTTGGTTGTCTGGCCAATCCGGCATTGCGCGAACATTGAACGTGATGTTTGTGAGGAAGCTGCTCCTGGGGAGGATGTGGGGGATGAGGGGGACGAGGGGGACGAGGGGGAAGAGGGGAAAGAGGGACGAGGAGGATAGAGGTAGCAAGGGGATGAGGTAGCCAAGGGGGATGGAGGGTAGCGAGGGGACGAGGATGTGGGCAGTGGTGAGTGCGGCTGCTCTGCTCCCATCTCACCCCCCTCTCCAAGCAAGCAGGCATACCGAGCAAGCAGGCATACCGAGCAAGCAGGCATACCGAGCAAGCATACCGAGCATACCGAGCAAGCATACCGAGCATACCGAGCAAGCAGGCATACCGAGCAAGCAGGCATACCGAGCAAGCAGGCATACCGAGCAAGCATACCGAGCAAGCAGGCATACCGAGCAAGCAGGCATACCGAGCAAGCATATCGAGCATACCGAGCAAGCATACCGAGCATACCGAGCAAGCATACCGACCGAGCATACCGAGCAAGCATACCGACCGAGCATACCGAGCAAGCATACCGAGCATACCAAGCAAGCATACCGAGCATACCAAGCAGGCATACCGAGCATACCAAGCAAGCATACCGAGCATACCAAGCAAGCATACCGAGCATACCAAGCAAGCATACCGAGCATACCAAGCAAGCATACCGAGCATACCAAGCAAGCATACCGAGCATACCAAGCAAGCATACCGAGCATACCAAGCAAGCATACCGAGCATACCAAGCAAGCATACCGAGCATACCAAGCAAGCATACCGAGCATACCAAGCAAGCATACCGAGCATACCAAGCAAGCATACCGAGCATACCAAGCAAGCATACCGAGCATACCAAGCAAGCATACCGAGCATACCAAGCAAGCATACCGAGCATACCAAGCAAGCATACCGAGCATACCAAGCAAGCATACCGAGCATACCAAGCAAGCATACCGAGCATACCAAGCAAGCATACCCAAGCAGCATACCAAGCAAGCATACCGAGCATACCAAGCAAGCATACCGAGCATACCAAGCAAGCATACCGAGCATACCAAGCAAGCATACCGAGCATACCAAGCAAGCATACCGAGCATACCAAGCAAGCATACCGAGCATACCAAGCAAGCATACCGAGCATACCAAGCAAGCATACCGAGCATACCAAGCAAGCATACGAGCATACCAAGCAAGCATACCGAGCATACCAAGCAAGCATACCGAGCATACCAAGCAAGCATACCGAGCATACCAAGCAAGCATACCGAGCATACCAAGCAAGCATACCGAGCATACCAAGCAAGCATACCGAGCATACCAAGCAAGCATACCGAGCATACCAAGCAAGCATACCGAGCATACCAAGCAAGCATACCGAGCATACCAAGCAAGCATACCGAGCATACCAAGCAAGCATACCGAGCATACCAAGCAAGCATACCGAGCATACCAAGCAAGCATACCGAGCATACCAAGCAAGCATACCGAGCATACCAAGCAAGCATACCGAGCATACCAAAAGCAAGCATACCGAGCATACCAAGCAAGCATACCGAGCATACCAAGCAAGCATACGAGCATACCAAGCAAGCATACCGAGCATACCAAGCAAGCATACCGAGCATACCAAGCAAGCATACCGAGCATACCAAGCAAGCATACCGAGCATAACCAAGCAAGCATACCGAGCATACCAAGCAAGCATACCGAGCATACCAAGCAAGCATACCGAGCATACCAAGCAAGCATACCGAGCATACCAAGCAAGCATACCGAGCATACCAAGCAAGCATACCGAGCATACCAAGCAAGCATACCGAGCATACCAAGCAAGCATACCGAGCATACCAAGCAAGCATACCGAGCATACCAAGCAAGCATACCGAGCATACCAAGCAAGCATACCGAGCATACCAAGCAAGCATACCGAGCATACCAAGCAAGCATACCGAGCATACCAAGCAAGCATACCGAGCATACCAAGCAAGCATACCGAGCATACCAAGCAAGCATACCGAGCATACCAAGCAAGCATACCGAGCATACCAAGCAAGCATACCGAGCATACCAAGCAAGCATACGAGCATACCAAGCAAGCATACCGAGCATACCAAGCAAGCATACCGAGCATACCAAGCAAGCATACCGAGCATACCAAGCAAGCAAAAAAAAAAAAAAAAAAAAAAAAAAACAAGCATACCGAGCATACCAAGCAAGCATACCGAGCATACCAAGCAAGCATACCAGCAAAGCATACCAAAAAGCAAGCATACCGAGCATACCAAGCAAGCATACCGAGCATACCAAGCAAGCATACCGAGCATACCAAGCAAGCATACCGAGCATACCAAGCAAGCATAGACATACCAAGCAAGCATACCGAGCATACCAAGCAAGCATACCGAGCATACCAAGCAAGCATACCGAGCATACCAAGCAAGCATACCGAGCATACCAAGCAAGCATACCGAGCATACCAAGCAAGCATACCGAGCATACCAAGCAAGCATACCGAGCATTACCAAGCAAGCATACCGAGCATACCAAGCAAGCATACCGAGCATACCAAGCAAGCATACCGAGCATACCAAGCAAGCATACCGAGCATACCAAGCAAGCATACCGAGCATACCAAGCAAGCATACCGAGCATACCAAAGCAAGCATACCGAGCATACCAAGCAAGCATACCGAGCATACCAAGCAAGCATACCGAGCATACCAAGCAAGCATACCGAGCATACCAAGCAAGCATACCGAGCATACCAAGCAAGCATACCGAGCATACCAAGCAAGCATACCGAGCATACCAAGCAAGCATACCGAGCATACCAAGCAAGCATACCGAGCATACCAAGCAAGCATACCGAGCATACCAAGCAAGCATACCGAGCATACCAAGCAAGCGTACCGAGCATACCAAGCATACCCCATCCAGAGCCCTCAGGTCTCTAACGAACCCCGTCCATTGACCTCAACGCGTGAGCGTGTGAGCTGTGGGCAACAAGAGCACGGCTGCAGAATTAGCTCCCACCTACAGGTCCACCGTGTTACGTGAGTTGAGTGAAGCAGAGCCTGCACGGAGGCTGCTCTGCTCCCATCTCAGCAGCCTAGAACTCTCGCAACAGCATTCGCCCTGACCACCATGGGATTGCAGACATTAGTGTTTGGCACAATAAGACATGTAGCTGAGGTTAGCGAGGGTGGCGTTGCAGTGCGGCTGGCCCCATCAAAGTAACCTCGCCACCACGTTGGTGCGCATCACCTCGGAATGCAGCATGCAAGCCATGCTCGCATGTTCAACCGTACCTGAGGTTAGCTAGTGTGACGTTGCACTGCGGCTGGCCCCATCTGAGTATTCTCTCCACCACGTTGGTGCGCACCACGTGGGGATGGCCGCAGCGCGCGTGCAGCATGCACGCCATGCTCTCGAACATATTGCGCATCATGCTGTCGCCCACAAACGCCACGCGCGCCATGGCTCCCCCTGCATGCCCCACGCGTGCCATCATAGCCCCCTTAGCCCCGGCATGCCCCATGCCGGTCGTGCTATCCCCCGCTTGCCCCAATGCGTCACACCACGATCTCTCATCGACATTTTGCCCCCCACCTCCCTTCTTTCCCCCTCCCATGCCGACTGCTATTCCTCCTCCCGTCTCCCCCTCCTCGCGCTGCCGCCATGCGTATCGCTCGAATCTCGTGTCGTGCCGGCCGTTGGATCGGCAGTTCTGCCCGGGGAAGATGAACGGACAGGATGCAGCGGAGTAGAGCGGCCAGGATGTGTCCCCCTCATCCACCCACCGCCACCCCCACTCGCCTCTCCCTTCCCCGCTGTCCTCTCCCCCTCTCTCTCCCCCTCCCCCTCCCTCCCCCCTTCCCCCCTTGCTTTCTCTGCCCCCTCCTCCTCCCTCTCCTCCTACCCCTCCTCCACTCTTCCTTCCTCTCTCCCCCCCTCTCTCTCCTGCCCCATCCCCTACCCCAACCGTACCCCCAACCTCCACGCTATCCTGCACCGCGCGCGCTCCTGGCATCGCCTCACTGCCCGGGCCAGGAGGCAGCGCTGGAGGCGCCACAGGAGAAAGCCGCGGACCAGGCAGCGCTTGGGGCGTCTGCGAGCCAGCAACCTTGCCAGCCGCTGAGTGCCGCGCTTGGGACGCCTGAGATGGCTCTTGAGGCGCGTCACGAGATGGCACGGTGAGCTCCATGGCAGTTCCCCCCCGCCTGGCGGGCGGGCCGGCGCGCTCATCATCCCCCGCCCTCGCCTGCGCCCCTTCCTCTTCTCCCTCCTTCCTCGCTTCGTCTCCTATCGCCTCGGCCCTTGTCCCTTCCGCTACAGTCACACCATCACCTCCCGTCAGCAGCTTCCACCCCTCTCGGCGCCCTCCTCCCCTTAAAGCGCCGTCTGACGTCATCTCCATCAGCTGCCGCGCGGAGAACCCGCCGCGAGTCGCGGACGGCCCGGCAAACACGCGGAAGAAGCCGGCTGGCGCACCTAGAGGGTAATCTGACGGCTCCGAGGCGTCTTTTCCGGTGCTAGCACCGCGATCGTCGCCGTGATTCGCGGCGGTGCGGAGAAAGGCCGGCCACAAGCCGGCACACCCCAGGAGGACGAGGAGAGCGAAGAGGCGGGGAAGGGAGACGCAGCTCGCGACACCTGCTCGCGCTGGCGACTTCGGCGAGCCCTTGGCGAACTGTTGCGAAGGAGGTGTAACTGTCGCAGGAGTGTGGCACTGCTCTGGTGGCGGTTTCGGCGACATGCGAAGCATGGAGTCGCGACGTTCGCCCAGTTTAGAGTCCATGGTTACCCGATCGTGACGCCACTGCGACCTACACGAGAAAGAATGTCGCTCTCCTACACGGGGAAATCGGAAGCGCTGCGGAAGCTTTCTTTGGGACGCCTCGGCTTTATAGGTTAAAGCGGCCCCACCGTTTATTCCTCCCTAAATACCTCGCCATTCCGCATACGCGCCCCTCACAACGCCCCTAGAGAGATCTTCAGCTGTCTCACGCCGCCTGCCTCACGCCGCCTGCCTCACGCCGCCTATCTCACGCCGCCTATCTCACGCCGCCTGTCTCACGCCGCCTGACTCACGCCGCCTGTCTCACGTGAGATCTTCACACCTCCCCGAAGATCTCAGAACCAAGTCCGGCCGGACCATGAACGACAAAACGGCTAATCGATGTGTCCATCCATCGCAATTCCTCGTAATCCGAGAATTCCAGTCGTTTAGCGAGTCACAGCGAGACGCGAGCGACTGAGTCGGGTGGGTCAGGTGAAGTCGGGATTGTCGAGACGCGTAGATTATGAATTATGCAAGGTGGACAGGACAGGACAGCAAGGACGGAGGGAGGGAGGTGAGACCGTGACTGGGAGCTGAGGTGTCTAACTACGACTACTTGCACTTACTGACGGCGCCGCTAGTCGGTTGGCTGACGGCAGCCACGCAAGTCGCCGCGGCGCGCCATGGCACGACGGCGGGTGCATGATTAGCGAAACCCTGCTCTGGCTGTAACCGAAAGCTAACGAAATGATGACGACGAGTTACCTTTCTCTACGAAGATTTGGCGACCCGAAAAAACATAACTTGCCCGCGGTTTCTGGTTGGGTTCACAACAAGCATCACTGGGAGCTTCCGCTACTAGCACAATTTCCGATAAGAAAAGAAAAACACGGGAATTTTAGTCGTCTTTTCTCAGCATAATTCAGCTTCCGTTCGTAACCACCATTAGAGTACTAGGAAATGGAATTTCGCATACAACAACTGTACCGGAAAAAATCTACTCATAACGAGATTTTTTCGCAAAACCTCCAGCCAAGTTTTGGCTGCCATAGTTGCCGAATCGCCTTGTTCCCTAAAGCCGCGCGCAAGAACAGGTGAGAAGAACACTAAATGGTAGAAATTGCTGGGAATTACTTTTCCGATTCCTCCGTACTTTTTTTCACAAACAGACCCCTTTCTCCCCGTCATCGTTCCGCCTGGTCCCGCGATAATCGTTCAGCCTTCCACTGGAAGCCCGAATACCCGCCATGCGTCGCTCCCCTCTCCTCCTCGTCTTGCTGCTGTCTCATCTCGCCGCCATCTCCTCGTCGCATCTCCACCGTTCATCCACCATCGCCAGCCGCGAGTCACGCGAACGCGACGAGCCGCCGTCCGCAACCCCGGCCTCTCAAATCCGTCCGTTGCTCTTTAATCGGCGAAAATCCACACAAACACGTTTACCGTCGCCAAAGTTTGTACTAGTCTCGTCGCCATCGTCGCCATCGTCGCCATCGTCGCAGCGTCGGTTTCTCACAGAAAACGTCGCAGCAGCAGACCGGCATGCGCAACCCGTCGCACAGCGCGCGCGTGGCGACTCGAAGACCGCCGCTCTCTTCCCGCGCATTCCCGAGACTCTAGCGCGCGCAGAGCCGAACGCGCCTGTCGCAGCAACGTCGCAGCAGGAGTCGCCTGCGACGGAAGGCGACGACCCGATAGAGCGCGCGAATATCGTGGGGAGAGCGGAACTCTATGTGGCGGATGGCATGGGAGCGGTGAAAGACACCTCATCCTCGTTATTAGCCTCTCCAGTATTGGCGGAAAATGGCCAAAGCCCTGTTTTGACTGAGGTCAACGTGGGGCTGGACGGGTTGGTGGTGGAATCCCCTTGTGATTCTAACGAGGGGTTTTGGGAGGAGGATTCGGATTGGCCTCTTTATAAGGCAGGAGACTGCCCCCTCATTTGGAACACTGGCAATCAGTGCATGGAAAACGGCAGGCCGGATACTCTTTATCAGCGGCTTCGATACAAGCAACCTCGGTGCCCCGCGCCCAAGCTCACCGGGAACACTTTGTGCTCGTTATTGGCGAACAGGAGCATCGCGTTTGTGGGTGATTCGTTAACGGAGAACATGTTTGAGTCGCTGATCTGCTTGTTGCACCGCTTCCAGGGCTCGCCTGTCCCTGTGAACATTGACCAGAAGGAGCGAGTGCTGACGTGGCGTGCCTGCAACGTCACTGTCGCTTTCTACTGGTGAGTCGACAACTGGGGGAGGGGGGATGTGTGAGGGCTCGCCTGTGCCAGTGAACGTGGAGCAGAAAGTGCGGCGCTGGCCTGCGTGCAATGGAACCGCTGCCTTGTACTGGTGAGTTAGCGATCAGAGGAGGGGGGGTGTTTGAGTCGCTGACTTGCTTGTTGCACGGGCACCCGCACTTGTGTACGTGGAGCAGAAAGACAGAGTGCTAAGATGACCTGCTTGCAACGTCACTGTTCCCCTTAACTGGTGGGGCTTCTGCTTGTGAGAGGCGGCGGGGGGAGGACTGTGTAGGGCTCCCGTGCAATGCTGGATTTCTTATGCAACCCATTGCAATTAGTTGCCTTGTTTTCGCCCAGAGCGCCCAGGAGGGAGGGAGGGAGGGAGGGAGGGAGGGAGGGAGCGCCCCAGAAAGGCCTTGTTGTTATGACTTGACGCTCTCACGCCATCTCTCTTCCCTCTCGTGCCTCGCCAATCCATGCCCCCAAGCCACTTCTCTCTCACGCAATTTCCCAGCTCCTTCTTCCCTTTGATGCTCGATGAATTCCCACAGGAGTGCCTATCTCCGCAGCCTGATCCCCTCTCTGCGCCTCGTGAGCACTGCCAGGGAGGGACTCACAACGAGTCCCCTTGCTGCCCCCTCTTCCGCCTTCGCCTCTCCCCTTCCCCTCTCCCCTTCCCCTCTCCCCTTCCCCTCTCCCCTTCCCCTCTCCCCTTCCCCTCTCCCCTTCCCCTCTCCCCTTCCCCTCCCCCCTTCCCCTCTCCCCTTCCCCTCTCCCCTTCCCCTCTCCCCTTCCCCTCTCCCCTTCCCCTCTCCCCTTCCCCTCTCCCCTTCCCCTCTCCCCTTCCCCTCTCCCCTTCCCCTCTCCCCTTCCCCTCTCCCCTTCCCCTCTGCCCTTCCCCTCTCCCCTTCCCCTCTCCCCTTCCCCTCTCCCCTTCCCCTCTCCCCTTCCCCTCTCCCCTTCCCCTCTCCCCTTCCCCTCTCCCCTTCCCCTCTCCCCTTCCCCTCTCCCCTTCCCCTCTCCCCTTCCCCTCTCCCCTCTCCCCCTCTCCCCTTCCCCTCTCCCCTTCCCCTCTGCCCCTCCCCTCTGCCCCTCCCCTACCCCCCCTTACCCCTTTGAATCCGTTCCCCCAGGAGCGCCTTTCTCACCAACCTGACTCTGTCCGAGCGGGGCGAGCACAGCAAGGGAGGTCACATGGACGCCCCTTGCTGCCCCACACCTATCTCCCCTCTCAACGCCCTGTCCTCCCTTGGTCCCCCTTCACTTGTTCTCCTCCCCCCAGGAGCGCCTTCCTCACCAACCTGTCTCTGTCGGAGCCGGGCGAGCACAGCAAGGGCGGCCAGCTGGACCTGAGCCACGTGGACATGCACTGGGGCCGCCACGTGGCAGAGCATGACATCTTTGTGATCAACACAGGTCCGCTACTACGACCATAGTACATTCTTAACTCGTGATCATTAGAGGAAGTCTGACCAACCCATGCAACCAGTGACACTGTCGGGGGCGTTAACACACAAGTTGATTCGCGTCAACTGGGCTCGGCAACGTGACAAGTCCCAAGTTGGTAGGAATCTAGACTCGACTTTTTTCTCACACTTTCTCCATGTGTTTCTGCCCATGTCTCTTCACATGGCTCCCCGTGTTTCTCCCCCTCTTCCTCCTACCCCACAGCCCACTGGTGGTCGCCCCAGCGCCTGTGGCTGGGCGGCGCCCCTTGTTCCCGCCCTGCTTGTTAGCCCTGGACACTCCTTGGCCCCCCTCACATGTTTCTCCCCATGCTTCTCCCCGTGTTTCTCCCTCGCTTCCCATCCGACAGCTCACTGGTGGTCGCCCCAGCGCCTGTGGCTGGGAGGGATTCCCTTCTCCCCGCCCTACTCCTCCTTCGCCTCCCCCACTTCCCTCCTCTCCGCCTACCGAACCGCCCTCGACACCGCACTCTCTGCCTTCTCCTCTCCTGCATCTACTAACAAGCTCGTGGTGGTTACCACCAGCGTGCCTGGCCACAAGGAGTCCCCCTCTTCCAGCCAGTGCCCCTACACCACCCCCCTAGAACCCTCAGCCTTTGCAAATGAATCGATGAAACGCCCAGGTTCGCACATGGATAGGTTCAATGCGGTGGTGTGCGGTGCAGTGGAGGAGTACAGGAAGGGGAGAGGATGGAGAGGGTGGGTGGGGCCGGATGCGATTGTTTTGGATATTCACGCAGTGTCGGTGTGGCGGCAAGATGGGCACCCGGGGGTGTTTACGGGAAAGAGTACGGTGGATTGTGGGCATTACTGCTTGCCTGGTGTGCCAGATGCATGGAATGAGATGCTGTTGGCCCAGCTATGGCTGAAATCAAGAGAACTCTAGATTCATTGTCTCTGTACAAATCTGTGTATGCATCTTGTTCCTCAACCACGACTTGCGTGTTTGCCAAGACTCTGGTCACTTCGTCGAATGTGCTACCGTGGAAGGAAATCTACTACTAGTGCTTTTGTTCATTCACCCTCTCAATGGAAATATACTAGCCTGACTGATTACTTAATCTAGTCATTTTCATTTGCCGCTAAAGGTATAACGCTTTCAAGCCCTTGAAGTCGAATCCATCCGTGGCGAATTTTGCTGGTTCCACTCCCCACCGCGTGACACCCAGCAGCACTGTCAAATACTAATCTAGCTAGGGGGAGAAGCCATGGAATGGCGTGGGGTTTAGGAAGTAGGAAAAAATGTCGAGTGAAGAGAGAGTTTGGAATAGAAGAGAGAGGGATACAGGAAGGGGGGTTGTACCCTCTACAGTAGAATCCAGTAACACCTACCAAGCCTACCATTATATATAATTCAAATATATAATTTAACACACCCCCTAGGCTTGGTAGCTGATTGCCCGCCACACGCACAGCACACTAAGCCACACACCCCCTAGCACCCCCATACACAGCAGCAGTGATGGCTACTCAAGCACGGTCAACCCCCACGGCGCGTAAGGCGGGGCGACGTCGACTGCGAGGGCAGCGGCTGCAACGGCGGCGATGGCGGCAGCGTCGACAGCGGCGGCGGCGGCGGCGTGCGGTGGCGGCGGCTTCGACGACAGCTGCCGGCGGCGGCGGAGCTCGCAGCACTCGGCGGCGTGGCCGGGCTCCGCGACGGTGGGGCGGCCGGCGAGAGTCAGCCGTCGGCTGCGGCGAGGAAGAGGGGAAACAGGGGAATGGGGCGGGGCTTCAGCAACGGAGCCCGGGAGCGTGCCGCCCCATGTGGCGCGCTGGCTGCATGCGGGTGTGCTGGCCAGCGTTAAGACGGGGCGCTGGCCGCTGCCGTCCGTGCCGTACGCGCGCTGGCAGCACGTCACCACGGCAGCACGACGGCGCCGTCACACCGCCACGGCTTGACGTCGACGCCGCCGCCATGGCTTGACGTCGACGCCACGGCAGCGCGTCGAGACGGCCGTGGCAGCATGACGCTGCCGGCGGCACGACGACGCCGCCACAGCAGCACGACGCAGCCGCCATGGCAGCACGAGAGAGAGAGGAGGAGTGCGCGGCGGAAGCGTGATAAGCAGGCCCAGGAAGAGCAACCTGCTCTGATACCATGTCAAAGACTAATCTAGCTAGGGGGAGAAGTCATGGAATGGCGTGGGGTTTAGGAAGTAGGAAAAAATGTCGAGAGAAGAGAGAGTTTGGAATAGAAGAGAGAGGGATACAAGAAGGGGGGTTGTACCCTCTACAGTAAAACCCAGTAACACCTACCAAGCCTACCATTTTATATAATTCAAATATATAATTTAACAAGCACCCCCACACACCACCACCCACGCCGCCCTCAACGGGTGACCTACCTGGCTGTCGGAGCCATACTCCGCCGACATGTCGACTCTTGCGCTGCGCCCACTCCCACGCCAAATCAGCTCAGCGGCGGCCCACGGCACCCAGCCAATCACAGTTCGTCATTTCAACCCAACCTCAAGGTCAATTTCGCGTCTTGCTTTCCATCTCGTGGGGCCACTGACCAAATCACAGCCACGCAATTCCACAAGCTCCGAGCCGCATGTGCATTTCAAGCTGTTGAATGCAGGAGATTTGCCTTCCCATCCCCTTCCACACCACACCAGCATATGGGCTGGGAATGGCATGTGCTGGAAAATTGGTCTGCCCCATTTGCTGCTCCTGTCATCAGCCAAACTTGACAGTGGAATTTTTCTCCCAGTCACTACGTTGTTGACTGAACGATACTTGACGGTGGTGCTCGTTCCCCCGTCGGAACTGGCAGCTAGAACCCGTGCACAGAATAGGTCGTTCGTGTGAGTTCGCCTTATAACGCTTCACTCCATAAGACCAGGGCTAGTATAAGCCCTTTGGATCCCACAGCGCACTGATAGTAAAGTCACTTCAGAATTGAGGCGACCTCTGATAGAACGTAGAGGCGCACCTCAGTTTCCATCATCCACGAACAAAGTCTTCGCGCCTAGATTTATGGGGCCAAGGAATTATCGTCCCAATACCGCACGAACAGCATAGATACTGCTACTAAATTCCCCTCGTTACAATCACCGAAGCATCCTCCCCAACCTTCTCCCTCACCTCGTTTCTCGAGTCCTTCACCACCTCGCACCAACTCAAACCCACTCAAGACTGAACTTAATCCCTCTTCAATTCCTCAAACCGCCCTGTCGCAAGGTGCCGCCTAGCTGGCATTGCGGAATTGGTCGAGAAGACCGAGAGGGTCGAGCAGGCGGTGTTCGAGCCGCGATTGATTCAGCCCGCACCGCTCCCTAACGCCGTGGGACGCGCCGAGCTCTATGTCGACGATGGCATGGTGGTCGACGGCTCCGCTGATCCCTCCAATGTGATGCTCCCGGGCGAGTCGGCGGGCGCAAGTAGTAACAGCCTCATTCCGCTGGACGACAATTTGGTAACTGACGTTTCGCCCGTCGCGAAGCAGCAGGTGTTGGAGCGGTGGTTGCAGCACGGCGGTTCCGGAAATCCCAAGGATCGCACGAGCTGCTCGATGGACCGCGGCTCGTGGCAGGTGGATGCCACGTGGCTGCTGTACGATGCCTTGTGTCCGTACATCTACCCGAACCAGAACTGCATGAGAAACGGCCGCCCGGACCACCCCCGGCTGCCCGGTTCCAACACTCGATCAAGCCACGCTCTACAGCCTTGTCGCGGGGAAATCCATGGTGTTCGTGGGCGACTCCGTTACGCGCAACACATTTGAGTCGCTGGCGTGCCTCATGTACGGCTTCTACGACATGCCGGAGGATCTGGCAGGAATCAACATGGCGAACGGGATGAAGCGCGGGTTCGTGCGGCCGGCGTGCAACTTCACCCTGGCGTTCCACCGGACGAATTTCATGGTTGATCTGAAGCTGGATGACCCCGCCAAGCCTAAGGGAGGGGGCGTGATGGACCTGAGCAAGCCGGACGAGAGGTGGATGCGGCGACTGGCGCAACATGATATCTTCGTTATAAACACATGTGAGGAGACTGACTTTTTGTTTAGCTATTCGCTGCATGATTAATGCAACGCTGTTCTACTGGCACAACCATAAGTCACGTGAGCTCACTGCTGATTTGCACATTGTGTACCTGCGCCCATTTCCTGCCATGTGTCTGTAGGTCATTAGTGGACAGATGCGAAGATCAAGAGCTCAAGATTCCGCTTTGCTCCACCCCACCAGGGCTTGTCTGTAGTGGAGGGATTCCAGAAGGCGTGGGAGATGACCCTTGGGCGTCTTCAGGAGCGATCGCATGCGGGGCAAGGTGCTGGTTACTCCAACTAATTCAGCTACCCACTTCACGGGCCAGGATTCTAAGAGTGAGTGCCCGCACACAGCTTTCGATGAACGCCATAGGATTCCTTAATGAGCGGTTTATCAGGAACTATATGACGATGGAGCCTTATAACAGGGTGATGAGGCAGCTTGTATCGAGGATGCATGGGAAGGAGAGGGCGGAGGGGAGAGTGGGAGGAGCACAGGTGGTGTTGTTGGATCAGGCTCGGCCGACCCTGTTTAGAAGTGATAGACACCCAGGCAAGTGGGCGCTGCTGCCCAATGGGGTGAGGGACTGCGAACATTTTTGCCTGCCTGGAGTGCCTGACGTGTGGAACGAGATGATGCTTCAGCAACTATGGGAGCTGGGAGAGGCATGGAGGGAGTAGGGAAGGCTGGTTTCGAGGAGAGGGCTGGTCAAAGGAGAATAAGCCAACAAGGAACTAGTATGCAGGTTTTTGGAATAGAGGTCATGTATATGTGGACTATCTTTGCAAATTCAAGGATGTGCCTTATTTTATTGCTCATCTATAGGTCATATGCGATTGGTGCAACGACGACTAGCTCAAAAATTTCACAGGTGCAATTTATTCCGTAGGTGCAAAACCCAAGTACGCACCCGGCCAATGAAAACAGTCACAGCCAAGCCAACATGTGAAACATTCGTTACCACCATTAGAAATCGTATGTTCCACGTCAATGAGCTCCTGAGTGGTCGACGACCAATTGCGAGCGCAATGTGTCACAAACCTAAACAAATCTCACCGTTGCGATCCACCTACTCACGGGCTGACGCGGAAACACCACGCGCGCCAATCGAAACACGCCATTTGCGATGGCGAAATTTTGTGGAGTTCTGCCACATACTCCTCCACGTTGACGTGTACTGTAGCTTTGAAATGATTGTGGTTTTGATTGCTGTTTTACGTTTTTTATTTTCTAATTCCAACTTCACATAGTTTCGAGTCTGTTTATAGTAGAATCATTTGATGGTTTAGAATCAAATCGTGTTTTGTTCTAATGGAAACACATCAGTTAGCATGCGCACCTGAAACCCAGAGAGGACACGCCATGCGAACACCTCGCGACATGCCTACGTGGACCCTGTCACAGCTAAAGACAGCGCCCCACCCCTGCCAGCTGCGCATACTACAGCGTCCTTGCCCCTGCCAGCTGCGCATACGACAGCGCTCCTACTTTCTTGGGAACGCTACAAGCAAATTTGCCTGGGGTGTACCGCCCTATTTGCTAATTGCCTCATTCCAAAGTCCTGGAGTTTGCAGTACGGAAATACGACCTGTATTATGTTGGTAGAAGTGCACCATGCGCAATACTTCTGAGTTGTGAGGCGTGTTGGGCTGAGACTAAGTCCCAAGAGGGATGTTGTATTTGCGAAAGTGAGGTGTAAGACTTAATGAACCTCTTGCACTGGTATGTGAGAACAAGAGAACTGATTAACACAAACAGCATACAGGAATATATAGTTATTCTAGAATACAGGATAGTTGCTACAGCTGTTGTTGCGCTATCAAGCGTATAGCGGCAGTTACTGTGCAGTAGGGCTGCCACGCAACCTCCACGCGCAACCTCCAGGTGCAACTGCCACGCGTGTAATTGCTACGCGCTTTGGTTACACGCACAACTGCTGCGTGTAACCTCCGTTGACTCGGCGTATACGTTGTAGACCACTCCACAGTATCGCTTAAGTCTCGATACTACAGAACCGGGTTACTTCTCCGATTCTTTGTTTCCAACTCTCCCCTTCGTTTCTGGAGTGTCGACGTGGTCGGGGCGAGTGACGTGGCACTGCCCTGTACGCAATATGCAGTAGTCGAACTTCGACTTCTCGAGTCTTTTGGTCACGTAATCTGCTGCCATCTCATACGTGGGGCAGTAAGACAGCTCGAGTCTCTCCTTCTCGATCTCGTCTTTCACGAAGAAGTAGCACAATGCGATCTGCTTCGTGCGGTTGGCGAAACCGTTCTTCTTCACAATTCGAATTGCGGATTGGTTGTCGCAAAAGAGGGAGAAACTGGGTAACGCGGCGAGCTTGGCCTCTTCCATCAGTTCGCGAAGGTACAGTCCTTCCTTGGTGGCTGTGCAGAGAGCGATATACTCTGCTTCAACAAAGGAGAGAGGAATTAACTCTTGCTTGCTCGACTGCCAAGACATAGGCCCGATGGGCTCTAGGTGGTAAACGTAGTCGGTTCGAGATCGTCTATTGTCAGAGTCATCGACGTGATCAGCATCGACGTAGCCTATTAGCTCACGCGATGCGTTCTTTGTCTAGTGATAGTTTAGACCGATCGTTGTTGTCGAGACAAAATAGTGGAGCGCGCGATTACGTTTAGCTAGGTGCTCCGTCTCAGGCTGTTTGAGGTGGGTGGTGAGTTGGCTTGCCGAGTAGGTCCGGTCGGCACGTTACAGGGGTGAAGATGAGACATCCCAGTTTCTACTGGTAGTCGCGTAGTCCGGCGGACACGAGTGTGGTTGAGTCTGTCGTGTGGCTCGGTGCGGTGCAGTGGTATGGGGTGGAGATTGCAAGCGGGGTGAGGTCGAACCTCTTAGCGATGATGCTGGCGTACTTTGAGGTGCAAGCCGAGGTACTGGCTCACAGAAGGGCAGACTATGAGCGTGAGTTCCCGCTGTAGCTCCCCTTCAAACCAGGCAGTGATTGTAGTAGTTGAGCCTACGTATAGCAGGTCGTCTACGTAGACGATCAGCATTACATAGGCGGCTTCTGATGTGACCCGGTACATACCCTGATCGTGCGGCAACTGTACGAACCCGATGCGGATGAGCCGCGCGTGAAGGTACTAGTGCCAGAGCTGTGGGGATTGCTTAATCCCGTATAGGGATTTCACAAGCTGGCAGATGAGCGTGGGATCTTTGACGAACCTGTGCGGCTGCTCTACGAAGATCTCTACATTGACGGGCGCGTACAGGAACGCATTTGCCACGCCGATCTGGCGTAGCGGCAGGCGATGCATGGCGGCGACTGCGAGCAGGATTTGCAGATATGTTGACTAACGGGCGCAAAGGTTTCCATGGAGTCGCGCCCGTACTGCTGGTCAAAGCCCCGAACGACCCAATGGGCTTTGAAGCGCTCGATCGTGCCATCTACTTTGGTCTTCACTCTGAAAACCCATTTTCCTTAGAGGATTGTTTTGTCGCATGCCTTTGTGATGGGGACCATTTTTCAGGTGTTGCGCTCGTGAAGTGCCTTCAGCACTCTTTCCATTGCTTCGTGCCATTTCTCCATGTGCTCCCCCCCTGAGCCTGCTTGACCATCGTAGGCTCGAGTGGAGGTGGCGTCGAAGCTCCGTGGACGGCGGCGACGAGGTCGAGAAATTGAAGTCCGCTGGGTGCGAAGCGAGGCAAGTGGGGATCCTAGGGATGAACTGCTTTGTCTCCCGCTTCTAGATTAGGTACGAATCCGGGCCAGTTACACTCAGAAACATTGGTGTCAACGGCCAGAGGAGTTACGTAACCGTTGTCGACGAAATGGTAATATGCCCCGACATTCGCACTTTCGCGTGGATCCTCGTCATCCATTGCGATAGGAACGGAGCAGTACGAGAGAGGTCCGCCAGCTTCCGAGGCTCCGTCGATATTCTGCTCGTCCCATTCAGCTTCTTCTGCTAACGAGGCGAAGGCTCGGCTGCCGTTGAATCCACCAGTGGGATCTTGGTCGGCTGTGATGTTGTCCAGGTAAGGCTGCAAGGTGAGTCGTTCATAGAAAATTACGTCACGTGCTGCCACTGTTTCTTTGTCGTTGACGTCGAAGATCTTCCATGCTTGTAATTTTTTTCGATGCTGAAGTGTAGTCCCCACTTGGCGCTATAAGAATCTCCCGGTGCATGTAGTGTGGGGCCTGTACTGTACCATGCATCCGAAAACTCGTAGTAACTTTGTGCTGCCCAGTTTTCCTGTCCACAGCAGGTGCGGTGATGTGTTGTTCGGCAGGGAGGAAGACGATAGCAGGTTATGGAGCATAACGGTGTGGTTTATTGCCTCCGGCCACTGTGAGTTGGGCAGGGACATGCCTCAGATCAGCTTCCTCATCGTCGTCTGAAATATCCTGTTCATCCGTTCTGCTACACTCTGCTGTTGGTGAGCGTAGGGGAGCGAGATGAGTCTTTTGATGCCCTGCTCCGCCAGGTACTGTGTGAAGCAGTGTGACCGGTATTCCATCATTCCATTTGCTTGAAATCTTTTGAGCTTCACCTCCGATTCTCTTTCTGCTACCGGGAGCCAAACTACGAAGGCGTCGAGGGTCTTGGTCGCGGGTCGGAAGGCTGACGTGCCAGACGTAACGAGTTGCTGCATCGATGAACGTGATGGCGTAGTTCAGATCCATGCGCTCTTCGTCCCACGGCATGTAAAGTATATCGCTGTATACATTCTCAAGCTGAGCATAGGCCGGAGCGCTGGGTTGTGGTGCAACGGGAATGGCTGATGTGGTAAGTCTGCTTCTGGGCAGATGAAGCACGTGCCACGAGGTCGTCGAAGTTCACGGCCATCTGGTAGGAGAAGAGCGTCCTTGTCTAGAACTTCCTAGCGAATTGTGTTGTGTAGTGTTGTGTTGCCAGGGTGTCCAAGTCGTTGATGCCATGTTGCTTCATCTGCACGATGTCGCAGATCCCTCCTATATAGGTCGGAGTTTGAGTAGAAGGCGGCGAAGTTGGCGGCGCTTTGGTGGACTTCGCGTGGCGCTGGCGTGAGCTGCTGAGTGGCAGTCGGTATAGCGTCGATAGCTGGCGGTGGTGGTGGTGCCGTTGATGGATTGGCTGCCGGCGTAGGTATATCTATAGTTGCTGGCTCTCCTTCATCTGTTTCTGCTTCTTGCATGACTGCTAACGCTCTCATGCGCTCTGTTTCAGGGATGGTGCGCGAGTGCCAGAAGCCACCCGGGCTGAAGTCAGGATCAAGATCTGGAGGGTGAGTCCAGGAACTAAAGGAGACGATAGTGTCGTTGTCTACGGTGCCGCGATTAAGAACAAATTCCAGAACGAAGACGTTGTTCTTCAGTACGGCCTTCCCGATGTAGAGGCCACCCTTCTTGTGGTACAACTTGAACTCTTGGGTGGTGCTGCCGCACTCCAGGTGAATCCCCTTTGCCATCAACTCGTTGACGCTCAGTAAGTTGTAGCCCAAGCTTTCCGCGATTAGGACTTTCGATATTTGAAGCACCACGTTATTTTCCATGGATTGTAACTGAACAACTCCTTGTTGTCTTGTGCGCGGGTTTTGATTGTTGGCAACAGTGATGACGACTTCGCGGCTGAGTTGTCGCTTGCTTTGAACAAAGCGATCCGAAGAGCACATGTGCTGTCCGCAGCAGCTGTCCAAGAACCATGTATCTCGGCCGGACGACTCGCTTTGACCAATGGCGGCGTAAGTTGGGTTCAGCTCCAGCTGTTCTTGTCGAGGCGGTGCGACTTCTTCATCTGGGTCGTAAGTCGGTGGAGATTCTGTGATGCAAGAGTCGGTTCTTGCCATACAGCTGATGATGAATCTGGTCTCTTGTGCAGGTCGTGGCACGGAAGGTAACAGATGTGCTTGAGTTGAAGTGACTTGATTCCCCGAAGGTCGAAGCTGGCGCGGTGGGACCTGTGCTAGTGTTGAGTCTAACGAGGGCAGTTAACACGATTGTGTCCTGACGTGCGGCAGAGATGACAAAATGGCGGTACGTAGCGTCTTGCTTGTGGTCCTTGTCGACAATGCGCATAGAATGCAATTTTGGGTACTTACTTTTTCTTGTGTCGTTCTTTGTACAGGTCCATGTTCTGTTGTTCTGCGTAAAGTTCAGCGCAAATTTGCATCTCCGAGATGCGACTGTGAGCGCGAAGAAGGGAGCGGGTCGTTCGCAAGTGAGGACTGAGACCAGCGAGGACGATGGTGACAAACGTATCTTCCGACATGCTGCCGCTACTGCTAATGAGCTTGTCTGCTGAGACTGCGGCAGCGACTCATATACGCCATGGCTTTCTTGCCATGCTGCATTTGGACGGTTGTCAACTGAGCCATAAGGCGGCTCTGGTTTATGCTGTCGTTCGCTTGATACATGCTCTTCAAGTGGTTGTACGCAAGTTCCGCTGAGTTTCCGTAGCCACAATAAGTCCTGCTGTTCTGTTGTTCTGTTGGTGACAGGTTCCGCAGGAGAATGTTGTACCCCATCAGCGACTAATACGTGTACTGCTCCTTGCCACTTGTAGTACCATTGACTGGAAATGGCAGGTTCCCGTCGAAGAATTCCAAGATTTGAGCTCCCTCCATCATGAGCTCGAATTCGAAGGACCAGGTGTAGAACTCGTTGCCGTTAAACGAGAATGATTATTGCAGCTTGAGGATGTTCGCAAACTGAGGTTGTAGCTGAAGTGCATCGTTTGTTGTTGTTGTGTGTGCAGGTGTCGCTGCCGGAAGACAACTCGTCATGAACGTGAAGGATCCCCGCGAAGCTTGATAAGGTGCGTAGATTGGTTGCTGATTCCCTCGCGCAAAGGATGAGCCATCCAGGCTCATACAGTGACGAATTTTTTTTGCCTTGAAATTGTGGTGTTTGATGATAAAAGCGTGTTACGCTATATATATTGTATGTTACTAGTACTCACGGGCCACACACATTCTGCCTTAGGGCGTTCGGGTTCAAACACAAATATCTCTTATAAGTAATATTGAGATTACACAAACGTGTACACAATTTTGGGTAACTCACTCGATTCTGACAATTACCTCCCACCGAGAGCCTAGACCGACCTCTTTTTTGCATTTCTCGCTCGAACTAGGTTACGCACGTAGAACTTCACAATACCCTTCCTGAAATCTTCGCCAAGCTCCCTGCCACGATGCACCCGATAAGAACGCGTATTAAGGACCGAATCTTGACCCTGCTTCATCAGGGTTGTAGTTTTCGTCAGATTGCAAGCATGTTAGGGATAGGGAAAACTGCAGTTCAGAAATATGCGGAACAGGCATCCCAGCGCACCAGCCGCCTAGCAGTACGACCAATGGTACCTTGATCAGGCCGCCCTCGTATGCTTTCGGTGCGTGACTGACGATGTCTTGTGCGTTCCGTAACTTCAAGGGCTGTCAAAACGAGTGTAGAGGCTGCAAAACAGTTAGAGTTAGTACAGGGCATTAAGGTCTGCCCGCGCACAATACGAAATTCCATGAAGTTGTCAGGGCTTGTCGCTGTACAGCAACCGAGGAAGCCACGTCTTTCGGTGCGTAACATCCGAGATCGCTTGGAATTCGCCCGTGCACACCTAGACTGGACTATCGAGGACTGGAAGCGGGTGATCTGGTCGGATGAGACCAAGATCAACCGCTTTTGCAGCGATGGCCACAGCTTCGCTTGGATCCGCGATGGCGCGGCTCTTCAAGCGCATCAGGTGAAGCAGTGTGTGAAGCATGGGGGCAGGTCCATAATGATATGGGGATGTATGACCTACGATGGCCCCGGTTTTATGTGTAAGACCGAAGGGCACATGGATGGGCAGCTGTACCATGCGATCTTGCAGGATGAGCTTGCTCTGACTATCGATTTTTACTCTCTAACCGCCAGTGATGTTATTTTTCAGCAAGATAACGATCCTAAGCACAAGAGTATGCTTGTGCAAGAATTCATTTCTGAGCAGGAATACTCAGTCCTGCAGTGGCCTTCCTCCTCCCCAGACCTAAATCCCATCGAACACCTATGGTCTCACCTCAAACGTGAGCTCGCCAAGTATGAGCACCCTCCCTCAGGCATGCTCCAAACTTGGGAGCGAGTGCAGGAGACGTGGGAGAGTATTGGAGCAGAAGTTTGTAGGGGATTGATAGATAGTATGCCTAGGAGGGTGAAGGCCGTTGTTAGGGCAAAGGGTAGATGGACTAGGTACTGATTATGGACAATGTTATGCCTTGTTTGAAATGGGAACTATCTGTCCTAATGTACATCCATGTATCTAATGCTATGAACTTTGGCATAACAAAACCAAACATGGCTAGTGTAGGCATAGTACGTGTGCTGTTGCCTTTGTCTACCAGGCCATTAAAGCATGTCGCATTATAAACTTCCCAATAATCAGCAACTGAAAATTTTCCACAAGATTGCCCAACATGCGGACAATATATTCCGTCACTGTAAGAGCTACTCCAATGTTGATGTCGCTAATGTTGTTGTTGTTGTTGTTGTTGCTGCTGTTGGCTGACTGCGCAGGTGCTGATGCATTGCAAAAAACGTATGCTCACAAAACGATTGCGTAGCATTCGCGCAAATGCTTTGCAAACGTTTTGCGAACATGTGGGTGAAAATACCTGGCGGACTTAGATTAGAACACTTGGCGAATGCTTTGACAACATTTCCCGAAACACTTTTTGGTTCACGACAGCGAATGCTTAGAGGTGTCTTTTCGGTAATCTCCGTGGTTTGATTACAAATGCATGGCGGTGTTCTTTCTACAACTTCTGCAGTGAGGATGTAAATGCATAGAGAAGTTTATGCTGACCATTTTTAGTATTCAGCATGATTTGTTGCAAACGTTTGGCGGTGTTTTTCATGGATCCGTTTTTGCAGGCTGCAGTGCCCTTTAGGGCATGGTTCAGTACAATTAGGGCATGCCTCGTTTGGATTTACTTATAATGCAACAAGCAAATTATTTGATATATAAAAACAATATCTACACCACAGTACACAACCACTATGGCCCAACCGCCCTTGCCTGCCAGCACCCCTATGTGGGTCCCACACAAACACAAAGAGAAACTGAGCAGCGGCACACCAGGAGCAGCAATTCTTGAAATTGGATTGCAATTCCTGCACGTTACGTTCAGAACTTGTTATCTCGAAATTAATCCAAGGTCGAAATCATCAACAATAAGGACGAAGCTTACAACAACGAAGTAGCGCGACGCTGGATATTGAGTCCTGCACATTAGGTTCAAACATTGTCATCAAATTAGTTATATTCCATACGACAGCAATTACAAAAGCATGCTTACCAGAGGAAATAGCTCGTGGTAGGCTACAAATTTCTGCACGTCATACGAGACATTGTTGTGAAATTAGTCCGACGATCAAATGACCAGCGAGACTTACAATTGGACTTACATGGGAATTATCTAAATGTTGGACAGAGTTACATAGCTAGCTGCGATAAAGACAAGCATCGTGAGGACACATGCGAATCATAAGTTTGATTGATATGTCGAGTAACAAATGCCTTCAACCCCAATGGCGCATTAGTTCATGAACATGCAGATAAGAATGACATGGGTGAACAAGAATAGTCACCTATGAGCTGTTTGAAACGATAGACCGTCGTGAAATGAGATCCTTAGCATAGGGCACACTAAGAACGCCCGTGGTAATCAAAGCCTGTGGGAGAGGAAGGAGCTGCTCACTAGGGGGCGCGAAGGCGAGAGGGGGAGCTGAAACTGATGCAGATAGAACTGCCGAGGGCTATTATTGTTAGTAATGTCTAGCTGGAAGGCATGAGAGCTCCTCTGTCCTCATGCCTCTCCCCCTCCCCTGCCCTCATGCATCTCCCTCTACCCTGCCCTCATGCCTATCTGCCTCCCCTCTCCTCATGCCTCTTTCCCTCCCCATCTCCTCCAGCTGTCCCTGCCTCTCACGCCCTCACGCCTCTCCCGCTCCTCTGCTCTCACTCCTACCCCCCTACCCTCACTGCACTCCATCTTTCCCCTGCGCTCACGCCACTCCCCCTCCCCTACCCTAACACCCTCTCCCCCTCCTATGCCCCTCACGCCTCTTCCTCCCCCGCCCTCACGCCTCTTCCCCTCCCCATCTCCTCCTGGCTGCACTCTCCCTTTCCCCACTCCCCTACTCGTACCCCTCTTTCCCTTCCCTTCTCTCACCTCTCGCTCCCTCCATGGCTCTTGCGCCTTCCCACATCCCCCCCTATCACGCACCTCACACCTCAATGCTCTCCCATCTCTCCCCCTCCCCTACTCTTACGCCTCTCCCCCTCCCCTGCACTCACGCCTGCTCTCATGCCTCACTCTCTCCCTGCTCTCATGCCTCACTCCCTCCCTGCTCCCGTGCCTCACTCCCTCCTTGCTCTCATGCCTCACTCCCTTCCTGCTCTCACGCCTTCCCCCTTCCACTGCTCTCGTGCCCCTCTCCCTCCCCTCTTGCCTCCCCCCCTCGCTACTATCTGTAGTCTTCCCCATCCCTGCGGCCTCGCTTTCTTCCCTGCTGCTGCGCCTCGAACCATTATCTGTTTTCATTCAATGAGAATGCAGGGGATTGCGGCGCGCGAAAAAGTGGGTAACACGTTACAACGTGGGAAAGTGGGAAGCGACCCGCAAGGGAAAGCGGGAAGCGGTCCACGAGGTGAAGCGGGAAGCGCTAGTCGCTACCGGGGGAAAGCCGGATGCGAAAAGGGGGGAATGGCAAAAACAGGAAGCGGGGGAAAGCGGCATGCCGGAAGCTAGGGGAAGCGGGTGGCGGGAAACAGGGGAGAGAGGCAGCGGCGGATTAGCGAGGGCAAGCGGGGTGTAGGACGCAAGGGAATGTGGGGAGCATGGGAATACGGGAAGCATGTGAATGCGAGGAGCATGGGGAGCATGGGAATGCGGGGAGCATGGAATGAGGGGAGCATGGGAAAGCGGGGGCATGGGAAAGCGGTGAGCATGGGAATGCGGGGAGCAAGGGAAAGCGGGATGCGGGGAGCATGGGAATGCGGGGAGCAAGGGAAAGCGGGATGCGGGGAGCATGGGAATGCGGGGAGCACGGGAATTCGGGGAGCATGGGAATGCGGGGAGCAAGGGAATGCGGGGAGCATGGGAAAGCGGAATGCGGGGAGCAAGGGAATGCGGGATGCGGGGAGCAAGGGAATGCGGGGAGCATGGGAATGTGGGGAGCAAGGGAATGCGGGGAGCATGGGAAAACGGAATGCGGGGAGCAAGGGAAAGCGGGATGCGGGGGGCAAGGGAATGCGGGGAACATTGGGAATGCGGGGAGCAAGGGAATGTGGAAAGCATGGGAAAGCGGGATGCGGGGAGCAAGGGAATGCGGGGAGCATGGAATGCGGGGAGCATGGAATGAGGGGAGCATGGGAAAGCGGGGGCATGGGAAAGCGGTGAGCATGGGAATGCGGGGAGCAAGGGAAAGCGGGATGTGGGGAGCAAGGGAATGCGGGGAGCATGGGAATGCGGGGAGCAAGGGGATGCGGGGAGCATGGGAATGCGGGGAGCAAGGGAATGCGAGGAGCAAGGTAATGCGGGGAGCATGGGAAATCAGAGAGCATGGGAAAGCGGGATGCGGGGAGCATGGGAATGCGGGGAGCATGTGAATGCAAGGAGCATGGGAAAGCGGGATGTAGGGAGCAAAGGAATGCGGGGAAAATGGGAATGAGGGAAGCATGGGAATGCGAGGAGTATGGGAATGTGAGGAGCATGGGAAAGCGTGTTTCGGGGAGCAAGCGATAGCGGGACGCGGGTGAAAGCGGGTGGAAGGAAGTGAGGGACAGCGAGATGATGCAGCACGTGAAGGTGAGATGCGGACGTGCTTTCGAAAGCGGGAAGCGGGGATTTGGGAAGCAAGGAAGCGCGAGGACAGGGATAGCACGATGTGGGAAGCCGCGGGTGGCATTTTCGTACGAGGCGGTCGAAGGCGGCAGGAAGCTATAGCGGTCCGCAACAGTGGGCCGTTAGCAGCGGGGGATTCGCCATTTGTTTCCTGCCCTTGTTTTCGGGCGCTAGTGATTTCGTTCAAGCTAGGCTACACGCACCAGGAACCTCAATTGATATCCGCGTTCACTAGCCTGACGTCGGTGTCGCCTCGATCCCATCTTATAAGTCGCTACCAGCTCTCTAGCATGGCTACGCATGAGCATGGATCTAGGAGGAAACGAGGGCAAGTCGAGCAAATTACAGATCCCGAATTCGAGATCTGCTACCATCTTTCCCTTAGTCGTTTTTGCTGTCGAGGGAGCAGGCTGTGGGTTGGGCTTGCGATTGTTGTTGTTTGGCTTCGACCAATCGCATGGCCCCTTTTGATGTCCGAGGGGGTTGTTCAATTTCCTCACGGTGCATAGGGTTATGACGTGGTATCTGGGTTTCACAACCCATTGGAGCTGCGTAACCCAGCCTAGTTACAGGGCTCGCCGAACCTCGAATGGCGTGTGAGATATGGGTTGAGTTGGTTGGGGTTGGGTTGAGTTAGTTTTTTTTGCAAATTGCACATATTTTATCTATTATAATATTTCAGTTACTTATGCACAATATACCAAACTTTGTAGAAATTTTAGTGTACAAAAACCAATCGTTTATGCAAATATAAGCCACCAGAACATGTTTATTATTCAGGTGTAACATTCACAAAACAACTCATTCGCATATCATCTCATCCGCAGAAGATTCGCGAATCATTTACGTGAAAAGAAAAGAGAAAAAAACATTTGGCGAACACTTGGCGGACAATTTCCGACTTTATGCCAGAGCTCGAATGGTGAAAACGATCTGCGAGCGTTGCACTTTTTGCGATGTGGTTGTTGCTGTTCGTATGTTTACATGAAGGAGAAGAAGCGCTCCATCAGACTTGGGTCGAAGCTAGTCAGTGGGACCGCTTGCTTAGTAGATGCTCTCGGGGATGTTTCTTGCGCATGCGCCTCTTCAGTTTGTAGGCCAGATACTGGGGGCATAGTAGGTGTTGAGCCAGGAGATCCAGTAGAGGATCTCACTTCCTTCTATGATGCCATACCTTGTAATCCTGAAGTGGGCTTGACTGATGAACTTGTAGAGAAAGTGAGTGCTTGTAACGTACTTAGCAGGAACCTAGTCTTCGACTAGCTCTAATACTATGTTGGGCTGAGATAAGCCCATAGGATCTTTGCAAAGACTAAGTCCCCAGAGAGATGTTGTACTTGCGGAAGCGAGGTGTGACTTACATCTTGCACTGGTATGTGAGAACAAGAGAATTGATTAACACAAACAACGTACTGGAATATATAGTTATTCTAGAATACAGGGCAATTGCTACAGCTGATGTTGCGCTATCAAGCGTATAGCGACTCGATACCTTGCAGTAGCGATTACTGTGCAGTAGGGCTGCCACACCACCTCACGCGCAACCTCCAGGTGCAACTGCCATGCGTGTAACTGCCACGCGCTTTGGTTACACGCACAACTGCCGCGTGTAACCTCCTTTGACTCGCCATACTCGTTGTTGACCACCAGGCCCTCAGGTTTCATGATTATCTTTTTGTCAAACATGTGTATTTGTCATGTTTGTATAGACTGTATAGAGTCACCTCTTAGAGGATACAAAACTTAGATATATTTGTGTGTACACTCACTTTACCATTATTCAATTATTCTGATATGGTATCACGCGTAGGTAGGATCCCCCCCCCCCACCTACCGCTTCCGCTCATGCTCCCTAGCGCCCCTCCTGGGCCCCGTCGCGCTCCTCCCAGGCCCTGTCGCGCTCCTCCCAGGCCCCCTAGCGCCCCTCCTGGGCCCCGTCGCGCTCCTCCCAGGCCCCGTAGCGCCCCTCCTGGGCCTCGTCGCGCCCCTCCTGGGCTTCGTAGCGCCCCTGCCAGGCCCCGTCGCGCCCCTCCTGGGCTTCGTAGCGCCCCTGCCAGGCCCCGTCGCGCCCCTCCCAGGCCCCGTCACGCTCCTCCCAGGCCCACTAGCGCCCCTCCTGGGCCCCGTCGCGCTCCTCCCAGGTCCCGTAGCGCCCCGTCGCGCCCCTCCTGGGCCCCGTAGCGCCCCTCCTGGGCCTCGTCGCGCCCCTCCTGGGCTTCGTAGCGCCCCTCCTGGGCCCTGTAACGCCCTCCCAGGCCTCGTCGCGCCCCTCCTGGGCTCTGTCGCGCCCCTCCTGGGCCCCGTCGCGCTCCTTCCAGGCCCCGTAGCGCCCCTCCTGGGCTCTGTCGCGCCCCTCCTGGGCTCCGTAGCGCCCCTCCTGGGCCCTGTAGCGCCCCTCCTGGGCCCCGTCGCGCCCTCCTTGGGCCCTGTAGCGCCCCTCCTGGGCCCCGTCGCGCCCCTCCCAGGCCCCGTCGCGCCCCTCCCAGGCCCCGTAGCGCCCCTCCTGGGCCTCGTCGCGCCCCTCCTGATCTTCGTAGCGTCTCTCCTGGGCCCCCCGTCGTGCCCCTCCTGGGCCCCGTAGCCCCCCTCCTGGGCCGCGTCGTACCCGTCGCCACCGCCCGGCCCCGTCGTGCCCGCCCGGCGCCGTCGCGCCCGCCCGACCCTGTCGCCGCCGCCCGGCCCCGTCGCGCCCGCCCGGCGCCGTCGCCGCCGCCCGGCCCCGTCGCGCCCGCCCGGCGCCGTCGCACCCTGCCCGGCCCCGTTGCGCTCGCCCGGCCCCGTCGCAGCCGCCCGGCCCCGTCGCACCCGACCGGCCCCGTCGCACCCTGCCCGGCCCCGTCGCAGCCGCCCGGCCCCGTCGCACCAGCCCGGCCGCCGTCCCTCTCGCCCGGCCCTGTCGCACCGGCCCGGCCCTGCCGCACTCGCCCGGCCCCGTCGCCCCAGCCCGGCCCCGTCGCGCCCGCTCGGCCCCGTCACCCCGTCCCGGCCCTGTCGCACCAGCCCGGCCCCGTCGGGCCAGCCCCGGCCCCGTCCTCCTCACTGGTACGGTTCCCCCCCCCCCCCCCCACCCCGCCCTGCTCCGTGCCGCCATGCACCGCACTGCACCGCACTGTACCGCACAGTACCGCACTGCACCGCACTGTATCGCACTGCACCGCACCCCACCTAGCTGCACCGCCCTGCACAGCTCTGGACTGTTCCTGATGGCGGCGGAGCTTCGCTTCGACGCTGAAGGTCAGCCCCTAGAGTTCGAGGCGTGGCTTGCCGACCTCCGCCGCCAACTCACTGGCCAGCGGCAGGATGGTGAACCGCTTTCCGCACACCTTGACGGTACGCTCCCCTGCCCAGACCCTCCTGCTATTCTGCCCGCTGACCCCACACCCACTGAGTGTGAGTCTACTGCTGCCACTGCCCGTGCGCGCTCTGTCTGGCTTTCTCGCGATGCTGTCGCCCAGCTTGCCATTAGCAACGCCCTCCCCCCGTCCGAGCGTCCTCGCTTTAGGTCCCTCACCACTGCTCAGGCATACTTAGATGCTGTCATCAAGCGCTATTCCACCCCTCCGGCTGCCTCGGTGGGTCGCCTGATCCTCCCGCGGCTCTTTCCTGACCTTGCTTCGTTCCCCACTGTCTCTGACCTCGCTGCCCACCTGCGCTCGATAGAGGAGACCTTGCGCGCCGCCTGCACTGACGCACAGCTTAGAGCCCACCAGCCGCCCATTACCTCTACCCTCTACCTGCTTGCCACCCGCCTCCCTGACCGCCTTGCTGTCGCCCGCGACCGCTTCCTTAGTGTTCACCCCGCAGACCTCACCCTCACTGACTTTGTCGACACCCTGACTATGATAGAGACCCGTCACCGCTCCATCGCCCAGGCGAGCGGTGTCGTGCCGGTCCCTATCTTTCAGGGTTGTGCCCCCGCTCAGTGTACCTTCTCCGACGGCTCTGCCGCAGTGGCTGAGACTGCTGCTGCAGCGCAGGCCCGTTCTGGGAAGGGCCGCCGCCCCAAGGCTGGGCGCGGCGGAGGGGGCGGCGGGGGTGCGGGCGGGGGTAGTGGTGGGGTCGGGTCGCCTGGTGCTGGAGCGGACGAGGGGACCCTGCCCAGTCCAGCTGAGTCGTCGCCCCTGCAGTTGCAGCAGCCGCAGCAGCCGCCGTAGTCGCAGCCTTCGCAGCAGCCGCAGCAGCCGTGGCAGACGCGGCAGACAAGTGTTCTCCCGCCAGGGTGGCCCGGCGCTGGCAGTGGACGGGCGCGTGGTGGTGTGCCGCGTGGTGGCTCTGCCGGCGGGCGTTGTCAGTACCAGATCCAGACCGGTCCTCGCCGCGGCTTCGTTTGCGGTAAGATCGGTCACTCCACTCCCCGCTGCTTTCGTCGCCTGGACGACCTCTTTCGTCAGCGTTTCGGCCCGTCGCCAGACCTCCCGGACTGGCACAGTTTGCTTAGTCGTCAGATTCAGATCTTTGATATGGACATGGATGCCATTGTTTCTGCTCTGCATGTGATGTATGCTGATGACTCTAGTGTGCTTCGCACTTATTACTCACTGTTGCCTAGTGTAGGTGTGCCTAGCTTAGCCTCCCCTGCTGCGTCAGGCGTAGGATCCCCTGCTTTGTGTAGTCTTGGTGCTTCTGCCGTCGTTCCGTCGCCAGACCCCTCGGCATCGCTTTCTTTCACCTTGGACTCTGGCGCCTCTCGGTGTTTCTTTCGCGACTCCACCACCCTGACGCCGCTTCCTGTTCCTGCTGCCGTTTCTCTTGCTGACCCCTCCGGCGGTCCGGTAGTCGCCCGCAGTTCCACCACCCTTCCCTGTCCGGCGGTTCCTTCGGGCTCTCTTACAGGTCTGCATATCCCCTCGTTCTCCAGGAACCTAGTTGGTGTCGGCTGCCTCCAGGACCTTGGCGTCACCACTACGTTCCCTGGTCACGAGCGGTATGCTGTCTGTACCGAGGCCGCCACTGGTGCCCCCCTGTCCACGTTCCCCCGGGACCCGGTGTCCGGCCTGTTCACTCTGGACACCGTGCCCCCCCCGGCTGGAGCGCCCCCTCAGGTGGCTGTGTCTACCCAGGTTGCTGCTGCCTGCTCCTGTCGCTCCCTCACTCACCCGACCCTCCTATGGCACCACCGCCTAGGTCACCCTGTGCTCCCGCGTCTGCGTCACATGTCCCAGCACGGTCTTGTCCTTGGTCTCCCAGGTTCACTCCCCGCGTTTCCCTCCTCCCCAGCTCCACCTTGCACGCCTTGTGTCGAGGGTCGGCTTCGCCGTGCCCCTCACTCCTCCTCGTTCCCCCCTACCGCCGCGCCGGTGCAGACCCTGCACCTGGACGTCTGGGGCCCCGCCCCCGTCCCTGGGCCGCGTCGCGAGCGCTACTTCCTTGTGCTTGTCGACGACTTCACTCGTTACACCACAGTCTTTCCCCTGGAGCGCAAGGCCGACGTGCCTGGCGCCCTCATCCCGTGGCTTGTCTCTGCGCGTGTCCACCGCGGTCTCCCTGTCTTGCGTCTTCACTCAGACCGTGGTGGCGAGTTTGCCTCAGGTGTCCTTGGTCGCTTTTGTCGTGCGGAGGGCATCACCCAGACGTTCACCCTACCGGACTCCCCACAGCAGAATGGGGTCGCTGAGCGACGCATCGGCTTGGTCATGGAGGTCACTCGCACCTCCATGGTCCATGCCGGTGCACCCCATTTTCTGTGGCCGTTCGCTGTGCGCTACGCTTCTCACCAGCTTAACCTGTGGCCGCACCCTCATCAGCCGCAGGTTTCGCCGACCCGTCTGTGGACTGGGTCTCCTGGTGACGCGTCTGCGTTCCACGTCTGGGGCTGCCTTGCTCACGTCCGTGCCTCCGGCACGGACAAGCTCACTGCCCGCACCCTTCCCTGCGTCTTCCTCGGTTTTCCCCTTGACGCGTCCGACTGGCACTTTTACCACCCGCCGTCTCACCGCTTCTTTCACTCTCGTGACGTCACCTTTGACGAGTCCGTCTCCTACTACCGCCGCTTCCCCCACCGTGGTCCCCCGGTTACCCCCCCCCTGTTCCTGGTCACCCCTTCCCCGGTAGTCCCTGCCCCTCCTCCTCCTCCTCCCCGTCCCGCCCCCTCTGGTGTCTCCCACGTCACCCCCCTTCCGTCCGTGGACCCGGTTGAGGAGTCTTCTGACTCTGGTGGCCCTCCGGTGCAGTCCTCGCCGGCCGCCCCTCCCCAGGTGTCCCCTCCCCAGTCCCCTCCTCCGCCGTCCCTGCCGCCACTGCAGCCGTCGCCGTCGCCGCCGCCGCCGCCGCCGCCGCAGTCGCAGCCCCCGTTCGCTGACTCTGGGGGTGCTCGTCCCGGTCGCCCTGAGGGTGGTCCCTCTGGGGGTGCGGGTGTGGAGAGTGCCGGTGGTAGCCGAGGAGCAGCTTGCGGTCCAGGTGTCGCCGTTGATCCGCCGCAGTAGCAGTCCCCGCCGGTGTCCGCCCTTCGCCTGCTCGGCCTTCCGTCCCCCGACCCGGCGTCGGTTCCTCCCCGACCGTCTCCTCCTCTTCCTGTCTACGGCCCTGTTTTCCCTCCGCCGGACTCGTCCCCGGCCCGTCTCCCCCCTCGTTCCCCTCCTGTGTCCCCTCCCCTGTCTCCTGACCCGACTCCTCCATCGCACGTCTGGTCTCACCGTCCCTTCCGTGCTCGTCCTGCCTCGCCTGTCCTGCGCTCCCACCCTATGTTGCTTCGTTCACACGCGTCTCGTCCTCCCCTTCTGCCGTCGCCTCCTCCGTCCTCCCTTGTTGTTGCGCCCCCCCCGCTGTCCGACTACCTTCGTGCCGCTCGTCCTCTCGTTCCTCGGGTCCTTGCCTCTCTCGTTACCGACCCGTCTGTTCCAGTCTCGTGCCTTGACGCTCTTGTCGCTGCTGTCGCTGCCTTCGCCTCTACCCGCCGCCTTGACTACGCCACCGCTCTGGTCTCTGACCCTGCCTGTCCTCCGTCTGTCGGGGGTGCTCCTGCCCTTGGCAGTGCCGTCCTGGAGGACCGCCAGTTCGAGCTTGCTTTCCTCTCCGAGGCTGCTCCCCATCTCTGTTCCATGCTGCTAGTCCCTGAGGGTGACCCAGACGCTTTCGACATCCCGACCCCTCGCACTTACGCTGAGGCGACTTCGGGACCCTGGGCCTCGCAGTGGATAGCTGCCATGGAGAAGGAGATGGCATCTTGGAGATCCACCGGCACCTTCGTCGACGCAGTTCCCCCACCTGGGGTGAACGTAGTCGATGGCCGCTGGCTCTTCAAGGTGAAGCGCCCTCCTGGAGAGCCGCCTGTCTTCAAGGCGCGCTATGTGGCTAGAGGCTTCAGTCAGCGCGAGGGGGTGGACTTCTTCCAGACTTTCGCTCCGACCCCGAAGATGACTACTCTTCGGGTTCTGTTACACCTAGCTGCTCAGCGTGACTACGAGCTTCACTCCCTCGACTTCTCCACTGCCTTCCTTCAGGGCAGCCTACACGAGCAGGTCTACCTGCGCCGCCCTCCGGGCTTTACTGGCACCTTCCCTCCTGGGACCCAGTGGCTCCTGCGGCGCCCCGTCTACGGCCTGCGCCAGGCTCCCCGTGAGTGGCACGACACTCTGCGTGCTACGCTTGCTGACCTGCAGTTCTTTCCGTCTTCTGCAGACCCTTCACTCTTCGTTCGTGCTGGCCAGACTCCTTTCTACATCCTCGTTTACGTCGACGACCTGGTCTTTGCCACAGCAGACAGGGACGCGCTGGCCTCCGTGAAGGCAGAGCTGCTGAAGAGACACACCTGCACTGACCTTGGAGAACTGCGCCGTTACCTTGGCTTGCAGATCTCCAGGGACAGAGCTGCGCGCACCATCACCCTGACTCAGTCACACTTGGTGCGCCAGGTCCTTCAGAGGTTCAGCCTTCAGTTCTCCTCTGCACAGCCCACCCCTCTGCCTGTAGACCACAGGCTCTCCGCTCCAGTGCCTGAGGAGTTGGTAGAGCCCAGCGGCCCCTACGCAGAGCTGGTGGGTTGCCTCATGTACCTGATGACTTGCACTCGCCCAGATCTCGCATACCCTCTCAGCATCCTGGCTCGCTTTGTGGCCACAGGCAGACACCGACCGCAGCATTGGTCTGCCGCTAAGAGGGTTCTGCGTTATCTTGCTAGTACATCGGGCATGGGGTTAGTGCTAGGAGGACGCAGGCCAGCGGTCCTTACTGGGCACACAGACGCTTCGTGGGCAGACGACGCTGAGACACTCCGGTCTACCCAGGGCTACTGCTTCAGCCTTGGCTCAGGTGCCGTCTCGTGGAGAGCTACTCGCTCCTCGTCTGTTGCACAGTCCAGCTGTGAGGCTGAGATCTACGCTAGTGCCATGGCGGCACAGGAGCTCCGCTGGCTGACCTTCTTGCTCACTGACTTAGGTGAGCGGCCTAGCTCTGCCCCGGTCCTGTTCGCTGACAACAGGGCCATGATCCTCCTGTGTCAGGAGCCTCGACTCGAGGGCAGAGCGAAGCACATTCAGCTGCGGTACTTCCTCCTGCGTGAGCTACAGCAGCGACGTCAGGCTCGCGTAGTACACTTGGCCTCAGGTGCCAACACGGCTGATATCTTTACGAAGGCGCTTGCGCCTAAAGATCATCAGCGGCACTGTGTACAGCTTGGTCTAGTTCCTGTAGCCTCTCACTTGCTAGGACCTTGACTTTGTACTGTCCTTTATATGTATACTCAGACTGGACTTGTGTCCTCTCCCAGTGGCTGGACTAGTAGTGCCGCCGTGCTCTTGTGCTTGCCTTGTCTGTACTCCTTCTGACCGGTCGCTCAGACCCTTGCCTCAGAGGTTGGACTAGTAGTGCCGCCCTAAGCTGCTTGTTTAGGGTATTCCCCTATGCAGTCTAGGGGGTGTGTCAAACATGTGTATTTGTCATGTTTGTATAGACTGTATAGAGTCACTTCTTAGAGGATACAAAACTTAGATATATTTGTGTGTACACTCACTTTACCATTATTCAATTATTCTGATACCTTTTCCTGATTTTACTGATTTTTTAAATGTTTTTCTGTACCGACCCTGAAAAATCAGCATTGGAATCTGAAAAGACGGGGCTTAATAGTTGAAAAAACAGTACCAACCCTGATTTTCACGGGTGTTCAGGGTGCCTTTGTGTACCTACCTTGAAAATTCAACGTGGCCTAAAACGAATCTGAGGGCCTGTTGACCACTCAACAGTATCGCTCAAGTCTCGATACTACAGAAACGGGTCTCCAATTCTTTGTTTCCAACAACACGAAAGGATGATTGGTAAATAGTGAAATATCTTGAGTAATTGCTGACTAGTAAATTTCGTTACATATGTGCATAGGCCCAATGCATGTATTTTCAGAATTGTATCCTATGCTTGATTACACATGCATTTTTTAGAATCTCCATACACGTGAACCAAATCCTTCAGAATTTTCTCAAAAGCGGGTCATTCGGTGAAGAGGTACACCTGCTGCGGGTTTCTAAACTCACCGACCTCAGGCCTGTGATCGGACGGATCAAACTCGCTTACAGACTATGATCCGACGGTTCAATTCTCAAACGTTCACGAGGGAACATGCTCCAGGTTTCCAGCCCTCGATAATCCCTCACCCATCAACCAGGATCATACACCAGGTGTCCAGGGAGTCCCGGAAAATTCACCAGGCCCACCCCTCAACCTTCGCCTATCCTCCACCAATCACGGGCAATGGCCCTTTCGCTTGATGGCCCATTCACCTGGGTTTTGTGGCACCTGCGACACGGCGGCGACTGTGCGCGAAGACTGGCGAAAAAAGTGTGCGCATTCCGTGCGCACAGGTTTTGTGGCACCCTGGTTTTGTGGCACCTGCGACACGAAGACTCCCGTGGCGAAGACTGGCGAAAAAAGTGCGCGCATTAAGCCCATGCAGTTCGTCGAAATCGAGGTTAAACGGTGCGCACCCGGTGTACAGTTCAGGCCAGCATGTGCTTGGAATTCCTGAAGAGATGCTTCTCATTGGCCAGACCTCCGTGCCACCCCTGGCGAGCAAAACTCGCTGATAGGTCGCCGAGCACTGATTATCATCGATAAGCATGTGTTCCGCGTTAGCTACAGTAAAGTAGCTGTGCAGAAATATGCTGGTTCAAAGCAGGCTGAGTCTCCCGATTACAGTCCAGCTTTCAGGGCGTGGAGACTACGGTTGCGGTTCCGTTTCGGGTTATGCAACCCGGTATGGTAGCAGATTTCGTGAATGTCGCGAAAGCATTTTTGCGAAAGCTGGACGTGTGTGCAACTCACGTCCAGCCCGGTTCCGAAACCCACTTCCGCAACCCAATCCGAAACGCACGTCTGCGCGAATCAAACGGACAACCATTTGGTCGAGAAATCCAGCCCTATGTCCGAGGAACGTTTCGCCCAACGTCCCACGAACCCAACATTTCGCCAAACAGGCCCATCGCCAAGGCGAGACATGTCCCGCAATTTTCGCATTAGCGAACTGGACGAAACGTAAACCTGTTTCCGATTTCGCCCAATGTTTTAAATCTCGAAATTTGAAGCTTCCGCAACCCAATGTTCCAGGTGCGTTTGGGGCTTGCGCTGAGTTGTGCAATCCCGTGTTCCAGTTGCGTTACGGGGTCAGGATTCGTGGATTGCGCAACTGGAAGCGCAACCCACAGATGCGCAACCTTAGGATACACACCTTCAGTACATGCATGAGCATGGAACCGCTTGCAGTAGCAGTCTGCAGGCCGAGCAGAGCATCATGCGGCTTACAGGGGCAAATTCAGATGCATCGTTGTCGCGTTGGTTCCTCCAGCTATGGATCATTCAGACGAGGGCCACGCGCCTTGCTGTCACGCCTGGTGCGCGGCTTTCACCCACGCGGATACCTCCGTGCGGGGGGGGTTTTGATGCCACCCCTTCCGCCAGAAGAGGGGGGGAGGCAAAAGTTTCCCCACACTCGCGGAGAGCATATTTCCCTACAGTCACCTCGCTTACTTCCGACGAATAGAGCTGATCACCGTGTGGTCGGTGGGGGCTGTTATCTGAGGCGTATCGCAGTCCGAGTCTTTATCGTTGACCGACTCGGATTCCATGGCTCCCAATGTTTACTTTCGTCCTAGTGCTCCACTAGCAACGGCACAGCTGCTAGTAGTGCTACTAGCGCTCCCCTTTCCGTTCGTTACAATCACCAACGCGTCATCCCCACTGTTCTCTCTCGTCTCCTCTCTTGACTCCCTTATAAGGAGTCGGCTTGTAGACCGTATTACCGCTCTCTCCGGCCCCTCGGCGAGTCACCTCCAGGGTGTTGCTAGCAGGCGCCGCCTAGCTGGCATCACGCAATTGGTCGAGAGGGTCGAGCCGCAGTTGAGTCAGCAGTCGCCACTCCCCCTCGGCGTTGGCAACGCCGTGGGTCGTGCCGCGCTCTACGTTGACGATGGCATGATGGCCGTCGGCGGCGCAGCCGGAAACGCCGTTGAAAATGCCGCCATTGACCCTGCCGCAGGTGATGGGATCTTGCTCTCAGGCGCCTCGGCGGAGGGTGACTCACCTCTGGAGGGAAACAGCCTCCTTCCGCTCGATGCGGAGCTGGTAACCGACGTTTCGCCTGCCGCAAAACAGCAGGTGTTACAACGGCAGCAGCAGCAGGCGTCACATCGCAGCGGCAATCCCGAGGAGCGCACGAGCTGCTCTATGGACCGCGGCTCGTGGCAGGTGGATGGCACGTGGCCGCTGTACGACGCCACGTGTCCTTTCATCTACCCGAATCAGAACTGTGTCAAGAACGGCCGGCCGGACCGCTTTTTCGAACGACTCCGATGGACAACGCCCGGCTGCCCGCTCCCCACGCTGAATAGAGACACCCTCTGCAGCCTCGTCGCGGGGAAAAACATCGCCTTTGTCGGCGACTCGATGACCCGCAACACGTTCGAGTCGCTGGCGTGCCTCATGTATGGATTCTACGGAATGCCGGAAAAGCTGGGTGGATTCAGCATGGCGAACGGGTTCGAGCGAGGGGCTGTGTGGGCGGCGTGTAATTTCACCCTGGCGTTCTACCGGACCAACTTCCTGGTGGATATGACGCTGGACGACCCCCACAAGCCCAATGGCGGCGGCGTGATGGACTTGAACAAGCCGGAATTGATCTGGCGGCGGCGACTGCAGCAGCATGATATATTCGTTATAAACACAGGTGAGACACCTCCCTTGTAGACATGGCTTCTGGCCATGTAACACAGGTGAGACAATTCCCATGTAAGCGTGATGTTTGTCACTGCTGGCACATTTACAGGCACCTGTGGTTCATATCGATGTGATTTTGATCGTTGAGCTGAATGTTACACTGACCTGCGAAACGTGCTCCTGTGTCGTGTTTGCTTCCACGTGTCTGCAGGTCGTTGGTGGAACGAAAATAAGCTCCAAGGCTTGGGCTTCCGCTTTGCGCCACCGCACCAGGGACTATCTGTGGTAGAGGGGTTTGAGAAGGCGTGGGAGATGACCCTCGGCGTCTTTAAGAGCGAAAGAATGCAGGGCAAGGTGCTGGTTGTGTCTACTAATGCAGCTGCTCACTTCACGGGAGAGGGCTTTACAGGGGAATGTCCCGATACCGTTCCGATGAGCGCCTCTGGATTCCTGAATTATAAGGGTAAAGGAAACTGCCTGAAGATGGATGGTCTTAATGGGGTGATGAGGAGGCTTGTAGTGAGGATGCATGGGCAGGAGAGGGCTGAAGGGAGAGTGGGAGGGGCGCGTGTGATGCTGCTGGATCAGGCTCGGCCAGCCATGGTTAGAAGCGATGGGCATCCGGGCAAGTGGGCGCTGCTGCCCAGTGGAAAGCAAGACTGCGGACACTATTGCCTGCCCGGAGTGCCGGATTCGTGGAATGAGATGATGCTTCAGCGGCTGTGGTTATTGAGGGAGGGGCAGCGGGAGTAGGGGAGGGTGTCAGAATAGGGTCAATAGTGGATCAATGAGAAATTTGTTTATCCATCGTACATAAGGGGATGGTTTATCCATGACTATGTCATACCTTTTATCAGCTTTTAGGATAGAGTACCATCCCAAACCTCAGATACAATCGGAGCCTTCATGGCTTTACCCCTGTCGAAGCATGATTTCAAAACATGCAATTATACATCCATTAGAAACGATGCAATATTCTTCTACATTGCATAAAACACCTCTATGCAAATATTATATCGATACCGAATCCTGGTAGGAGAAAACCTCTTACGTTGCTGTCGGTAGCCGTGACGCGAGAGTGTAGCCGGTGCACCAGCACACGCCAGGAACACGTGCGGTGCGAAAGCTGGTTCTACGAAATTCCGAATGGTCAATCACCCGTGCGCTCTGATATGAGGGCGTGGGACATCGGGTCCGTTTTGTCAAAACTCAGCCACTAATCACTGAGTTAAAAGGGCTCGTTAATATCGGGTCAGTGTACCCATAGCCCCCCAGGCTCTGCACCTGTGGCCCTTCCCCGAGGAACTTCTCAAGGGTAACCCCAGCAGGTCTCTCGACACCCTCCCTCGCTGGGATAGGCGGAGGGCACGAGCGCCTCTACAGCGCTAGCACTGGGAATTGAATCCGAGTAACCAACGCTCTGATAGCATGTCAGGATTCAGCCACTAACCACTGCGTTAAAAGGGCTTGTCAATCGCGGGTCAGTGCGCCCATAGCCCCCCAGGCTCTGCACCTGTGGCCCTTCCCCAAGGATCTTCTCAAGGGTAACCCCAGCGGGTCTCTCGACACGTTTTGCCCTGGTCCGGCTCATTGGATGTTTTGGAGAAGGTTTTATTGCGGTAACGATATCGGTAGTTGAATACGTGGTAGGATGCGGTACCTCCCAAGGTTCCGAAAGTGACCCATTGTCCCACGCCCTGAGCCGAGTCCTCTTCGCTGCGCTCTTGGCTCGCGGAAAGCCCAAATGATGTGAAGCACAGATGATCCTTCCAAACGGGGGGAGGGGGCTTGGCGGATGGAGTGGGATTCAAACTTGGAGCTGTAATTTTCACTCGGACATCTTGGGTGCTTTGGCGACCTTGGGTGCTCGGGCCGTCAACATATATTTGTATGTTTATAGGCTAGCTAAGTGGATGCCGATAGAGAGTACTGTCAACTTATACATCTGTTTATATGTAGATGTTATAGGCTAGATAGGTTTGTGTTCATAGAGGGTACAACTCCAACCTTATATCCTCCCCTGTACTACCTTGTTCTAATCATTCTGCTAATCTAAGAAGTACAACATCTAGCACAAAACTACCTTGCACTATATTTTTCATGCATTCCGCTACTCTGCGATGGTATCAGCTATATTAGGTCCGCCCACCAGCTTCTGCCCTAGCCTACCTCGCCCGCCCTAGCCGCTCTAGCCGCCCTAGCCTGCCCTAGCCACGTTAGCTCGTCCTATCTGCGGTAGCTCGCTGGCCCAGCGCTCGTCAGCCCCTCGCTCGCTGGCCATGCGCCCGCTGGCCCTGCGCTCGCTGGCCCCTAGCTCGTTGGCCCTGCGCTCGCCCGCCCCGTACTCGCTGGCCCCGCGCTCGTCGGCCCCGCGCTCGCCAGCCCCGCGCTCGCCGGCCCCTAGCTCGCCGCCCCCGCGCTCGCCGGCCCCGCGCTCGCCGGCCCCTCGCTCGCCGGCCCCGCGCTCGTCGGCCCCGCGCTCGCCGGCCCCTAGCTCGCCAGCCTCGTGCTCGTCGGCCCCGCGCTCGTCGGCCCTGCGCTTGTCCGCCTCGCTCCCGCGGCCTCCTAGCTCGCCGGCCCCTCGCTAGCCGGCCCTTAGCTCACCTACCTCTTGCTCGCCGGCCCCTAGCTCGCTAGCCCCTAGTTTGCCGGCCCCTAGCTCGCCAGCCCCTCGCTTGCTGGCCCCTCGCTCGCCGGCCCCTCACTAGCCGGCCCCTCGCTCGCTGGCCCCTTGCTCGTCGGCCCCTCGCTAGCCGGCCCCTCACTCGCCGGCCCCTTAGCTTGTCGGCCCCTCGCTCCCCGGCCCCAGTTCGCGCCGACCCTCGGTCCCGCTGTGCCGCTGTACTGCATTGTCGCCGTGTCGCCGTGCGGCCGTATCGCCGTGCCACTGTGTCGCCATGTGGCCGTGCCTCCGTGTCGCCGTGTCACCGTCCGCCGCTGCGACCGTGGTGATGGCGGACGCTGTGCTCCGCCTGGACTAGTAGGGTCGGGCGATCAACTTTGAGGCATGGCTCGTTGACCTTCACCATCAGCTGACGAGTCAACGCCAGGAGGGCTATTCCCTGGCCGTTCATGTAGACGGTAAGCTCCCGTGCCCCGACGCGCCTGCTGCCCTCCCTGGTGCCCCCACCACTGCTGAGCATGAGGCCTTTGCTGCCGTAGAGCTTGCGCGCACTGTCTAGGATTCACGCGACGCCGTAGCGCAGCTTGCTATCAGTGACGCCCTCCCCCTATCTGAGCTCCTCCCATTCGCGGTTGTACCGAATGCGAAGGAGTACTTAGATGCAGTCATTGTGTACTACTCCACTCCCTCCTTTGCTTCTGCCGACCATTTGATCCTGCCCATGATATTCCCTGATCTTGCCTCCTTCCCCATTATCGCTGATCTTGCCACTCATCTATGCGCCCTTGAGACTAGCTACTGCGCTGCTAGCACTGAGGCCTAGCTCGCTGCATTCACTCCTCCCCTCTGCGCTACCCTTTATCTCATTGCCACGTGCCTTTCTGACCGCCTCGCCACTGCCCGCGACCACTGTCAGCACCTACGTGACCTCACCCTTGCCGTTGTCACCACCTTGTCTGCGATAGAGACCCGCCAACGCACTATCGCTCAGTCTAGCGATACTGTGGCGGTCCCTATCTTCCAGGGTTGTGCTCCCTCCCAGTGCACTTACTTTGACGTTTCTACCGCTGTCACTGAGATAGCCTCTGCTGCTCAGTCCGCCGTCGCGACGGCCTCAGCACAGCCTCATTAGGGTAAGGGCCGCCGCCCCAAGGGGGGGCGTGGCGGAGGAAGGGGTGGTGGGGGTGGCGATGGTGGTGGGGGTGGTGCGAGTGCGGGTGGTACCGACGAGGGGACCGGGGCTGATCCCCCGGAGCAGCAGCAGCAGCATCAGTTTCTGTGGTCGTTCGCTATTCGCTACGCCGCTCACCAGCTTCACATGTGACCATACTCCCAGCGGCCGCAGGTTTCGCCGACCGTTCTCTGGACCGGGGTCCCTGATGACGCGTCTGCGTTCCGCGTCTGGGGCTGCCTTATTCACGTTCGTGCACTACGTCAAGGGCCGCCTGCGTTGTGCCATTTCAGACCCTATACCTAGACGTATGGGGCCCAACCCCCATCTCTGGGCCGCGTCGAATGCGCTACTTTCTAGTGCTTGACGACTACACGCCCTACACCACAGTGTTTCCCCTAGACCGGAAGGCCGCGTCAGCAGCAGCAGCCGTAGTCGTCGCCGCCGCAGCAGCAGCCACCGCAGGGGTCCGCGAGCTCTGGGGTTGAGGGCGTTGAGGAGGGTGCTAGTCATGGGGGTACTATCTTGGCTTGTCCTTGCGGTCTTTGGGATGCACCGGTGCTGGAGCGGGTTCTCGTTCTGGGGGTGCTAGCCCTGGGGGTGGCACCAGTGCTGGAGAGGATTCTCATTCTGGGGTTGCTATCATGGAGCGTCTGGGAGGTAGCCCTGGTGCAGCTTGAGGTTCTGGCGTCGGCGTGGAGCAGCAGCAGTAGCCGCCGCTGGTGTCCGCCCTTCGCTTCTTGGGCCTTCCCTCCCCTGCCTACCTGCCTGTGCCTCCCCCGCCGCCGCCTCCTCCGCCTTTCTACGGCCATGTGTTTCCTCTGCTGGACTCGTCCCTGACGCGTTTCCCCCCTCGTTCTCCTCCTGTGTCACCTCCCTTGTCTCCTGACCGAACCCCCCCTCCCGTTGGTGGTCTCACCGTGTCTCTCGTGCGTATCGTGTTTCTCCTGTCCAGCGCTCTCACTCTATGTTGCTCCGCTCTCACTTGTCTCGTGCTCCTCTTTTACCGTCGCCGCCTTATTCGTTGCTTGTTGTCTCTCTTCCTCCTCTCTCTGACTTCCTCCGTGCCGCTAGTCTGCTTGTTCCTCACGTTCTCGCGTCTCTTGTTACCGACCCATCTAACCCTGACTCCAGTCTTGACGCTCTTGTCACTACCGTCGCTGACTTTGCCTCTACCCACCGCCTTGACTACGCCACAGCTCTAGTCTCTGACCCTGGCCGTCCTCCGTCCGTCTGGGGTGCAACTCCCCTTGGCAGTGACGTCCTAGAGGACAGGCATTACGAGCTAGCTTTCTTGTCCGAAACCACTCCCCATCTCTGTTCCATGCTGCTAGTCCCTGAGGGTGACCCAGACGCCCTTATCATCCCGACCCCTCGCACTTACGCTGACGCGACCTCGGGACCCTAAGTCTCTCAATGGATAACTGCCATGGACATGGATATGGCATCTTGGAGATCCACCGGCACCTACGTCGGCGCAGTTCCCCCACCTGGGGTGAACGTAGTCGATCGCCGGTGGCTCTGCAAGGTGAAGCGCCCTCCAAGAGAGTCGCCGGTGTTCAAGGCGCGCTACGTTGCTAGAGGCTTCAGTCAACGCGAGAGTGTTGACTTCTTCCAGACCTTTGCCTTGACCTCGAAGATGACTACTCTTCGGGCACTACTACAAGTAACAGCACAGCGTGACTACGAGCTGCACTCCCTCAACTTCTCTACAGCGTTTCTTAAGGGCAGTCCGCACGAGCAGGTCTATATGCACCGCCCGCCCGACTTCACCTGCACCTTCGCCCCTGGGACCCAGTGGCTTCTTAGGCGTCCTGTGAGTGGCACGACATGGTGCGTGCTACGTCAACTGACCTGCAGTTCTTCCCGTCATTTGCAGACCCTTTGCTCTTCGTTCATTCAGGCCAGACTCCATTCTACATCCTTGACTACGTAGACGACCTGATCTTCGCTACTACAGACAGAGATGCACTGGCCTCCGTGAAGGCTGAGCTGCTGAGGAGACACACCTGCGCTGACATAGGAGAGTTGCGCCGCTACTTTGGCTTGCAGATCTCCAGGGACAGAGTAGCGCACACCATCACTCTCACACAGTCACACTTGGTGCGCCAGGTCCTTCAGAGGTTCGCTCTTCAGTTCTCCTCCGCATAGCCCACACCTTTGCCAGTAGATCATAGGCTCTCAGCTCTTGTCCCTGAGGAGTCGGTGGAGCCTAGTGGTCTGTACGCAGAGTTGGTGGGTTGCCTCCTGTACCTGATAACTTGCACTCGTCCAAATCTCTCATACCTTATCAACATCCTGGTTCGTTTTGTGGCGACAGGCAGACACCGGCCACAGCACAGATCGGTTGTTAAGAGGGTTTTGCGTTATTTGTCAAGTACATCGGGCATGGGGCTAGTGCTAGGAGGACGCAGGCCAGTGGTCCTTACAGTGCACACAGACGCTTCGTGGGTGGATGACGCTGAGACGCTCAGGTCCTCCCAGGGCTACTACTTTAGCCGTGGTGCAGGCGCCATCTCGTGGAGGTCCACCCACTTGTCGTCTGTTGCCCAATCCAGCTGTGAGGCTGAGATCTACGCCGGTGCCATGGCGGCAGAGGAGCTCCGCTGGCTGACTTTCTTGCTCACCGACTTAGGTGAGCGGCCTAGCCCTGCCCCAGTCCTGTACGCTGACAACAAGGCCATGATCCTCTTGTGTCAGGAGCCTCGACTCGAGGGCAGAGCGAAGCACATCCAACTGCGGTACTTCCTCCTACGCGATCTACAGCAGCACCACCAGGCCCGCGTAGTACACTTGTCCTCCGATGCCAACACAGCTGATATTTTTACTAAGGCACTTGTTCCTAAAGATCATTAGCGGCACTGTGTACAGCTTGGTCTAGTTCCTATAGCTCCTCACTTACTAGGGCCTTGATTGTGTACTACTCTTTTATATAGTCTCCTAACTAGCACTGTGGCTTCTGTTCCAGTGGCTGAACTAGTAGTGCCGCCATGGGTTACTCTTGTTTCCTTTGTACTCTTGCTGACTGGTCTTCGGACCCTTGCCTCAGAGGCTGGACTCATAGTGCCACCTTGAGCTGCATGTCCCTTACCAGGCACTGCCCCTTGTCTAGCCTAGGGGGTGTGTCAACATATATTTGTATATGTTTATAGGCTAGCTAGGTGCATGCCTATAGAGAGTACAATACCTAGTACAAAACTACCCTGTAACGTCTTTTCTTGTCATTCCGCTACTCTGAGTCGGGCGACCTTGGGTGCTCGGGCGACCTTGGGTGCTTGGACGGCCTTTGGTGCTAAGGCGATGTTGGGTGCTCGGGCGACCTACTGTAGGGTCATCTCCAAAAAGTGAATGACCCAGACCTCGCTGCCTCGGAGGCATCTCCTTTATGTACCTTTAAGGTCACCTCAATGTGACAATCGGGCCACATGAGGGTCAGATGCTCACCCCACTCTTCGCAAAGCGACCTTCGACTTGGCCCTAATTTGACCTCGACCCCTAAGTGACATCTAGGCTACCTGTAGACTAGAGACCCACGTTCAATACCCGGGAGACCTATACATTCTAATTTGTTTTGAACATGAGAAAAAAAGGATCCTTGGATATGATGCTCTTTAGTAATGTGATCCTTCGGCATGTGATGCTTATTAAATTGCTGTCGGTATTTGGAATCCTTATAGATAGACTGCAGGGTTTAGGGAACTACAAGTATTGTGTAGTATTCAGATAAGTAAGATAGCCCTTGGATATCTAATTATTGTTGTGTGATGTCATCATATGCTATCACATTCTGTCTGCCTCCCATCCCTTGTTTCAATTCGCATGTATGGTTTGACTGCGTGTGAAAGAATTTGTGTGGTGTATGTTCTGGAGTTTGGGAATGTGTTTTGTGTTATTCTGTCTGAGCAGGTATTTGTGATGATAGATCTTGAGAAGATCTTTCCGACGCAACAAGAATCGCTTCAATCGGAGAAAGAACGCGAAAGCTATGAAGATTCAAAGTTCATGAGGTTGCGTTACAATTGCGGCGGTTACAAAGTGAAGTTGTGGGGTGACTCTATATGGAGTTGGGACCTTTGGGGTTGGGGAAATTTATCACTCTACTGTAACAGCTGCAAATTGGTTGGGAACAACCAAGCTAGGTTGGCAAGGGTGGCCAACTTGGATGGATTGGTTGGGAAGGGACAAATGTCAAAGTTGGGGTTCCTATAGGGGGGGAATCTTTGTGCTTATGGGGTTTCCTTGGTTGGGGACTCTCTTAGGACATTCCCTCTCATCCCTCTCTTCTATCCCAATCTTTCTCTTGCTCCTCTAATTCCTTGTTGAGATTCTTGAACTTTGATTGAACTTTTGAGATTGAGTTAAGTTCTCCTCCTACAGCTTACCCCCCAGTGCGTCAAAAGACATAGCGTCGCGAGTACTTCAGCAATCGACGTGATTCAAATTGAGAACGATATCTAAGAGTACAAGCTACAACATATTCGATTTTCGCGACATTCCAACGGCTTGTTTCCCGTCGACGTCGTTTCTTGTGAAGATGACTTTTCTGTCCAGAATTTCGGATTTATATTTTGAGTAATTCTAGCTCCTAAGTTCACCTAGACTCCGTCCTTAATCCTAATAATTATTTGCATATTAAATAATGAATCATGATCGTCAGATAATGATCGTAAGCATAAAAAAAAACAAAATAATGAGTGTAGGGAAGTTCCACACATATGTGTTTTTCTGTTGCGTAACAGATGGAGTGGTTTCTATTTTGTCGATCCCGTGCAGCAGCATCCCCCTAAGCCTCCAACTCAAGCTTATCTGCAAACCTCCAAAGCCTCAACCCTTTACAAGATGCCACGTCACTACCTTCTGAAATGTGCTCAGCCCTAATCTGTCGTGCCTTGTTGGCGTTGAACCTCAGGCAGCAGCCGAGTTGTTATTTTCGAGTGTCCTTTTCAAATTAACATCGTTTAATGACATTTACACGGCTCACAAAGTCTATCAACCCAGAAGAAAAACTGTAACTGAAGTATGTATTCAGCAACACATACAATTCAGTCTCAAAATGAACGTCGCTGGACGCGCCTCAAGAGTCCCCAACCATTTCCGTGCCCCACCTCCCGTTTCTCCCTTCCTCTCCAAACAACCTTTGGATTTCTGCATCTCACACCTGAGCTGCTCTTCCCGTCTCTTGTTATTTTCATCCTCTTCTAGTTGCTCCAAGACTTGTTTTTGCGTTTTCCCCTTGACATAGTTTAGCCACCCACCTACCCGCCAGAATCTTTACACAGCCCTAAACGACACTCATCCGATTTCGTGACTTCGTTCCAATCTTCATTTGCTTTCCATATCTCCCCGTTGTCAACCGAGTCTGCGTTTTCCATGCTTCGCCTAGTCATCCTACTCATACTCCTATTTTGGTCCTCGTTGTTTTTGTACACCCATGATTATTATACACATGGATGTTAACTTGGTGTTCCGCATGGAACGTTACAATTTTCACGCAGGTCCGGCATGTTCTTCAAGTAGATCCTTGCCAGCCGGGTTGTGGATCGTCAAATCGCGCCCGACGCCGTTGGCCGATTTTGCACAGCTCTCCGCCCTTGATTCGGTTGTCGTCCCACTATGTAAGTGCGGCTTTGCTTCGAATTTTCTCTCCCGTGATAATGTTGGCCATGACGCTTTGTTTTACATTCTTCGTTTTTTGTGCTGCTCACTTTTATTACTTCATGCTTATGGGTGAATTCCAACAATCTATATCCGAAATGTTTCTTTACACCTGTTCTAACTCGCTGTAACGACCTTGTGTGCATGTTTCTGTGTGTACCATATTGCTGTGTTCTTGTGTTTTTTTCCTCTCTCTTTCTTGCATGCGTGCACCTTGACGATGTTATCAACGGTATTATAACTCTCTTTTTCCGAAGTCGGCATTATTATGATCAGCTTGAAAGTCTCCTTTTAGGCTAGTACTTATTAATATTGTTTTGACGGTGCAGTGAATTGTAGTATTCGAAGATGCATTTTTGTCCCTGGTTTTCAATCACTTCTATAGTAGGTTTAAGAAATCGTGCTGGTGGATTGGAGAGATTGCTTGATTGCGAAATTGTTTGGCCAAGTTGTATGTTTGACCAATCAAAACAACTTTACATTGGTTCTATGATAGTGTATTGTAGACAATTTTATCTCCTTGACATGTACAAGGATGCTACTATAGCGAGGATGTACCAGGGTGATTTCTGACTTATAACTGTTCCACAACCAACCTTACGATGGCCTGCACCAGTCCCTCGCCTGGCTTGTGCCTATCCTTCAGATGTGCTCTACGCGACCCCACCAGGTGACCTTCGGGTCAAACACCCTTGACACACCCCTAGACCTAAATGTGGCTTAAACAAGCTGACCCAAAAATAACCCCAGAGTGCCTTGCGTGTCATATGGGGGTCAGGTTGGGGTCAGCGTATTTTGGTGATGGTGCTCGGGCGACCTTGGGTGCTCTTGGCGATCTTGGGTGCTCGGGTAGCCTTGGGTGCTTGGGCAACCTTGGTTGCTCGGACGACCTTGGGTGCCCGGCCGACCTTGGGTGCCCGGCCGACCTTGGTTGCCCGGCCGACCTTGGGTGCCCGGCCGACCTTGGGTGCCCGGCCCACCTTGGGTGCCCGGCCGACCTTGGGTGCCCGGCCCACCTTCGCTGCCCGGCCCACCTTGGGTGCCCGGGCGACCTTGGCTGCCCGGCCGACCTTGGCTGCCCGGCCGACCTTGGCTGCCCGGCCGACCTTGGCTGCCCGGCGGGCCTTGGCAGCCCGACCGACCTTGGCTGCCCGGCCAACCTTGGGTGCCTGGCCGACCTTGGCTGCCCGGCCGACCTTGGCTGCCAGGCGGACCTTGGCTGCCCGGCCGACCTTGGGTGCCCGGCCGACCTTGGGTGCCCGGCCGACCGTGGGTGCCCAACCGACCTTGGCTGCCCGGCCGACCTTGGCTGCCCCGCCGACCTTGGCTGCCCGGCCGACCTTGGGTGCCCGGCCGACCTTGGGTGCCCGGCCGATCTTGGGTGCTCGGCCGACCTTGGGTGCTCGGCCGACCTTGGGTTCTCGGCCGACCTTGGGTGCTCGGCTGACCTTGGGTGCTCGGCCGACCTTTGGCATTGGATATGAAGGCATGAGATATGAAGGAATGAGATATGAAGGCATGAGATATGAAGGCATGAGATATGAGCATTTACTCTGTGTATTTATATGGCTTCTGCGCCATTTCTTGAAAGGCGTTGCGGGTATCTCCCTCCTTTCTCTTAAACCACCCCTCCCCCCCCCCTCCTCTGAAACCCCCCTCTCCTCAGCTTCTCTAGCTACGACGCCTGCACCACTGGCAGCTCTGACGCCCCTATGCCCCTACTCCCTTTTACCCTATTCTCACTCCCTTTCACCCTTTCCTCTCCCTACATATTGTGTCCTCAGCTTCTCTGGCTTCGTATGTTTGGGTGTTCTTATGTGTGGGCATTCGTATGTTTGGGCGTTCGTATGTTTGGGCGTTCGCATGTTTGGCCGTTCGTATGTTAGGCCGTTCGTATGTTAGGCCTTTCGTATGTTAGGCCGTTCGTATGTTAGGCCGTTCATATGTTAGGGCGTTCTTTTGTTAGGGCGCTCGTATGTTACAGCGCTCGTATGTTACGCCATTCGTATGTTTCGGCGTTCGTATGTTAGGCCGTAGTAAGTTAGGCCGTTCGTATGTTCGGGGGTTCGTATGTTTCGGCGTTCGTATGTTTCGGCGTTCGTATGTTAGGCTGTTCGTATATTTGGCCGCTCGTATGTTTGGCCGTTCGTATGTTTGGCCGTTTGTACGTTTGGCCTTTCGTCTGTTAGGCCGTTCGTTTGTTAGGCCGTTCGTCTGTTAGGCCGTTCCTATGTTAGGCCATTCGTATGTTTCGGCGCTAGTATGTCAGGCCGTTCGTATGTTTGGCCGTTCGTATGTTAGGCCGTTCGTATGTTAGAGCGTTTGTATGTTAGAGCGTTCGTATGTTTTGGGGTTCGTATGTTTTGGCGTTCGTATGTTAGGCCGTCGTATGCTAGGCTGTTCGTATGTTAGGGGATTCGTATGTTTCGGCGTTCGTATGTTTGGCCATTCGTATGTTTGGCCGTTCGTATGTTTGGCCGTTCGTAAGTTTTGGCGGTTCGTATGTTTGGCCGTTCATATGTTTGGCCGTTTGTCTGTTAGGGGGTTCGTATGTCAGGCCGTTAGTATGTCAGACCGTTAGTATTTCAGGCCGTTCGTATGTCAGGCCGTTCGTTTGTCGGGCCGTTCGTTTGTCGGGACGTTCGTATGTCAGGCCGTTCTTATGTTCGGCTGTTCGTATGTTTGGCCATTCGTATGTTGGGCCGTTCGTATGTTAGGCCGTTCATCTATTAGGAGGTTCGTATATCAGGTCGTTCGACGTTCGTATGTCAGGTCGTTCGTATGTTAGGGGGTTCGTATGTTTCGGCATTTGTATGTTAGGCCGTTCGTATGTTTATTTGGCAGTTCGTATGTTTGTTTGGCTGTTCGTATGCTAGGCCGCTTGTATCTTAGGCCGCTTGTATGTTAGGTCGTTCATATGTTAGGTCGTTCGTCTATTAGGCCGCTTATCTGTTAGGCCATTCGGGTGTCAGGGCGTTCGGGTATCAGGGCATTCGGTGTCAGAGCATTGATGTTGGGCCGTTCGGATGTTGGGGCGTTCCGGAGTTGGGGTGTTTGGTTGTTGGGGCGTTCCGGTGTTGGGGCGTTCGGGTGTTGGGGTGTTCCGGTGTTGGGGCATTCCGGTGTTGGGGTGTTCGGGTGTTGGGGCGTTCGGGTGTTGGGGCGTTCGGGTGTTGGGGCGTTCGGGTGTTGGGGCGTTCGAATGTTGGGGCGTTCGTAAGTTAGGCCGTTTGTACGTTAGGGGAGGTGCTTGGATGGAGGTGCTTGGACGGAGGGTGCTTGGACGGAGGGTGCTTGGACGGAGGGTGCTTGGACGGAGGGTGCTTGGACGGAGGGTGCTTGAACAGAGGGTGCTTGGACGATGGGTTGCGAAGTGGTGCTGGTGGCACTGGTGGCGACGGGACAGGGGATGGTTGTCGTCATTGTTGGAGTGGGGGAAGGGTGAGATCTGTAAGCAAGCACGGGTGGGTTTTCAGACTTCGTCTGTAAGCGGGGATTAGCTGGGATGTTAGGGTCGACAATCGACAACAGGCGAGCCGACAGCGGTTGATCTGACAGGTGATGGCAGGTGAGCAGCCAACGCGAAGTAAGTTGTGTGAAGTGATGGTCGTGGTCGTCGTTAGTGTGGAGGATGGGATATGTTGCCAAAGGTGGATGTTACACTTTGACTGTAAGCTGGGATGGGTGGATACTAAGCTGGGATGGTCGTGGTTGTCGTTGGGTGGGATGGGTGTGGTTTCAGGCTTTGACTTCTGACTTTGACTGTAAGCTGGAATGGGTGTGGTTTAAGGCTTTGACTTCAGACTTTGACTGTAAGCTGGGATGGGTGTGGTTTCAGGCTTTGTCTTCTGGCTTCGACTGTAAGCTGGGATGGCACGATTCACACGTTTCATTTCGACAAAACGGAGTGGCACGCGACATGCATGCGACGCGCCATGTGCTAATCGCGAATTTGATTGAGTCGACCCACCAATCACAAGGCTCGTGAACGACCAAGCTTACTTCTGATCTTGGCACTGGACTTGGTAAGAAAAAACAATTACAGTGTTCAGGATGTTAGGAACTCAGCCGCTAACCACTGAGTTAAAAGGGCATATTAATAGCGGGTTAGTGGACCCATAGCCCCCCAGACTCTGCGCCTGTGGCCCTTCCCCCAGAATCTTCTCAAGGGTAACCCCAGCGGGTCTCTCGACACCCCCCCTCGCTGGGATAGGCGGAGGACATGAGCGCCTCTGCAGCGCAAACACTGGGAATTGAACCTGAGTCACCAACACTCTGATACCATGTCAGAGTAGCGGAATAACTAGAAAAGACGGTACAGGATAGTTTTGTGCTAGGTGTTGTGCTCTCTATGGGCATGCACCTAGTTAGCCATACATATACAAATATATGTTGACACAGGAACCCATTTTCCGTTGCTAGTACCGAACACTATCATATAGGAATACGCCCCAACTTCCTGGAGATTGTGAGACAGCGACCTCGAAAATCCAAGGGTGTAACGCTTTACACTGTAAGGTGGTGCAGGCCGGTGGTAAATGTCAAGATACACACTGGGGTTGCCCCTTGTCCTCAGGGAAGGGTCACAGGTGCAGAGCTTCGGGGGTTATGGGCGCACTTACCCGCCACTTAAAAAGCCCTTCTGTCTCGGTGGTTAGTGACTGAGCTCCCAAGCCAAAGGTCTCAGGTTCAATTCCTAGAGTGCACCGGGGAGGTGCGCGTTGCAGAGGCTCTTGCCCTAGCGGCCCCGCGGCCCCGTCACCTCGCGGCCCCGCGGACCCGTCACCTAGCGGCCCCGCGGCCCCGTCGCCTAGCGGCCCCGCGGCCCCGTCCCCTAGCGGCCCCACGGCCCCGTCTCCTAGCGGCCCCGCGGCCTCGTCACCTCGCGGCCCCGCGGCCCCGTCACCTAGCGGCCCCGCGGCCCCGTCCCCTAGCGGCCCCGCGGCCCCGTCCCATAGCGGCCCCGCGGCCCCGTCACCTAGCAGCCCCGCGGCCCCGTCCCCTAGCAGCACCGCGGCCCCGTCCCTAGCGGCACCGCGGCCCCGTCCCTAGCGGCCCCGCGGCCCCGTCACCTCGCGACCCCGCGGCCCCGTCACCTAGCCGGCCTTGTCGCCTAGCCGGCCTCGTCTCCCTGCAGGCCCCGCCTCTTTGCCGGCCCCATCGCCTTGCCGCCCGCAGCCCCGTCTTCTACACGCCTCGCCACCGTCCTCGGCTCCTCTGCACCGCGCTGCACCGCCCGGCACCGCTCTGCACCGCACTGCACCGCACGACACCGCACTGCACTGCTCTGCACCGCACTGCACCGCCCTACACCGCACTGCATCGCACTGCACTGCACCCTACCATATTGCACCTCCCTCCACCGCACAGTACCGCTCTGCACCGCACATCACCGCTTTCCGCCACGCTCTCCTGCCTAATACTGTCTTTCTCCTGCTACTGCAACCATGATGGCGGACTCGGTCCTGCGTTTTGATGCTAAGGGGCAGCCGATTGAGTGTGACTCGTGGCTCATCGACCTCCAGCAACACCTGACTGGTCAGCGGCAGGACGGCCACTCCCTGGCCGCCCACATCGTCGGTACGCTCCCCTGCCCGGACCCCCCTGCTGCCCTCCCCATTGACCCCACCTCTGCGGACCGTGAGCCCGCTGCAGCTGCTACCCTTGCCCGTGCTGTCTGGTTATCGCGTGAAGCTTTCGCACAGCTTGAGATTAGTCATGCCCTTCCCCTGTCCGAGCGCCCCCGCTTTAGGTCCGTCAGGGATGCGTAGGAGTTCCTTGAGGCTGTTGTTGCGCGCTATTCAACCAAGCCCTCTGCCTCTGTAGGTCGCCTGATCCTGCCCATGCTCTTTCCTGACCTTCCGTCTTTCCCCACTGTCGCTGACCTAGCCGCCCACCTGCGCACGCTAGACACGACCTGGTGCGCTGCCTACACTGAGGCTCAGCTTCGTGTGTTTCAGCCCCCCATCTTCTCTACCCTCTACCTGCTTGCCACCCGCCTCCCTGACCGTCTTGCCACCGCCCGCAATCACTTCCTTAGTCTCCACCCCGTTGACCTTACCCTCACTGACTTTGTCGACACCCTGTCTGCCATAGAGACCCGTCAGCGCTCTATTGCCTAGTCCAGCGGTACCGTGCTAGTCTCTATCTTTCAGGACTGTGCCCTTGCTCAGTGCTCTTACTCCGACGATTTTGCTGCGGTTGCTGAGACAGCCGCCGCAGTGCAGTTTCGTCCGGGTAAGGGTCGCCGCCCCAAGGCTGGGCGCGGCGGATGTAGCAGAGGAGGGAGTGGTGCCGGTGGTGGAGGTGGCTCGCCCGCTAGTAGTACTGACGAGGGGGCTGGGGCTGGTGGCCCGGAGCAACCGCCCCTGCAGCAGCAGCAATAGCAGCAGGCGCAACAGCAGCGGAGGGTCGGCCGTCTTCCGCCCGGGTGGCCTGGAGTTGGAGGTGACGGTGCTCGTAGTGGTCGCTCGCGTAACGTGTTGTCGGGTGGTAGTTCGAGTGACGGGCGCGGCCAGTACCAGCTCCAGACCAGTCCTCGCTGCGGCCTCGTATGCGGTAAGACCGGTCATACCCCCGCTCGTTGCTTTCGTCGCCTAGACGACCTGTTTCGTCTCCATTTCGGCCCGTCGCCTGACCTCCCCAACTTGCACAGTCTGCTCCGTCATCATGTTCAGATCTTTGATATGGAAATGGATGAGATTAGATCTTCTTTGGATGCGTTGTATGTTGATGACTCTAGTGTGAGAGGTTCCTATTACCCTGCGTTGCCTAGCGTAGGTGTGCCCAGTGTGCCTAGCTCAAGCTCCCCTGCTGCGTTAGGTGTAGGATCCCCTGCCTTATTTAGCCTAGGGTCCTCCCTCGCTCCTCCGACCTCTATCGCCGTTGCCAAGCTCTCCTTCACCCTTGACTCAGGCGCTTCCCAGTGTTTCTTTCTTGACTCCACGACGCTTACGCCGCTTGCCGCTCTTGCTGCAGTTGCTCTTGCAGACCCTTCCTCCGGTCCTGTAGTTGCACGTAGCTCCAGTACTCTCCCCTGTCCGGCGGTTCCCTCAGGCCCCCTTATAGGCCTACATATCCCCTCATTCTCTAGGAACCTAGTTGGTGTCGGCTGCCTCCAGGACCTTGGCGTCACCACTACATTCCCTGGGCACAAGCGGTACGCTGTCTGTACTGAGGACGCCACTGGTGCCCCCCTCACCACGTTCCCCCGGGACCCAGTGTCTGGCCTGTTCACGTTGGACACCGCTTCCCCCCCTGGTTAGGACGCCTCCCCAGGTACCTTGCATCTTCCCAGGTTGCTGTGGCGTGCTCGTGTCGGTCGCTTACTCACCCGTCACTTCTGTGGCCCCACTGTCTAGGTCACCCCGCCCTCACCCGTCTCCATCACAAGTCCCCGCACCATCTTTTCCTAGGCCTCCCTGAGTCGTTCCCTGCGCTCCCCTCCTCACCCGCGCCTCCGTCCACGCCTTGTGTCGAGGGCCGGCTCTGCCGTGCCCCTCACTCCTCCTTGTTCCCCCCTACCTTCGCACTACTGCAGACCCTGCACATGGACGTCTGGGGCCCCGCCCCCGTCCATGGGCCGCGTCACGAGCGCTACTTCCTTGTGCTTGTGGACGGCCACACCCGCTACACCACCGTCTTTCCCCTGGAGCGGAAGGCCAACGTGCTTGACATTCTTCTCTCATGGCTTGTCTCTGCACGTGTTCACCAAGGTCTCCCTGTCTTACGTCTTCACTCCGACCGTGGAGGCGAGTTTGCCTCTGGCTCCCTTGGTTGCTTCAGACGTGCGGAGAGCATCACCCAGACGTTCACCTTGCCAGACTCCCCGCAGCAGAATGGGGTCGCTGAGCGACGCATCGGTTTGGTCATGGCGGTGGCTCGTACCTCCATGATCCATGCGGGTGCACTCCATTTTCTGTGGCCGTTCGCCGTTCGCTACGCTGCTCACCAGCTTAACCTCTGGCCGCACCCTCAGCGGTCGCAGGTTTCGCCGACCCTCCTCTAGACCGTGTCCCCTGGTGACGCGTCTATGTTCCACGTCTGGGGCTGCCTTGCGCACGTTCGTGCCTTTGGCACGGACAAGCTCACTGCCCGTACTGTCCCCTGTGTCTTCCTAGGTTTCCCCCTCGACTCGTCGGAGTGGCAGTTCTACCACCCGCCTTCGCACCGGTTCTTTCACTCTTGTGACGTCACTTTTGACGAGTCCGTCTCCTTCTACCACCGCTTTCCCCACCATGGTCCCCCGGTCACTCCCCCCCAATTTCTGGTGCCCCCTCCTCCCCTGGTCGACCCTGTCCACCCCCCTCCCCGCCCTGCCCTGTCTGGTGTGTCTCACGTCACCCCCCTCCCGTCGGATGTCCCTGCTGAGGAGTCCGCTGACTCTCGCGGCTTGGCGGAGACTCTTCCCCCACCTATCCCTGCCCCGGTCTTGCCTCCCTTTTCGCCGCCGCTGCTGTCCCTGCCGCATCCGCCTCCGCCATTGCCGCCGCAGCCGCAGCCACTGTCGTCACCGCCGCTGGGGTTCGTGCGTTCTGGGGGTGCGAGCTGGAGCTGGTTCTGGAGCGGGCTCTGGGGGTGCTGGCATGGGGCTTCTCGTAGGGTTTTTGCTGGAGGTTCGGGTGTTGGAGTCGGGCAGCAGTCGCAGCAGTCGTCGCCGGTGTCGGCCCTTCGCCTCCTCGGTCTCCCTTCCCCTGACCGCCCGTCGCTACCTCCCCCGCTGCCGCCGCCTCCTCCTCTGCCGGTCCACGGCCCCGTGTTTCCTTCCCCCGACTCCTCTCCAGCTCGTTTTCCCTCCCCGTTCTCCTCCTGTGTCTCCTCCCCTCTCTCCTGACCCGACTCCTCCGTCTCACGTCAGGTCTCGTCGTCCGTCTCGTGCTCATCCTACCTCCCCTGTTCAGCGGTCTCACCCTATGTTGCTTCGCTCCCGCGCGTCTCGTGCTCCTCCACTCCTCTCGTATCCTCCTCTGTCGTCGCTTGCTGTGGCCCCGCCCCCATTCTCTGACTTCCTCCGTGTTGCACGTCCCCTTGTTCCTCGTGTCCTTGCCTCTCTTGTTACCGATCCGTCCGTTCCTGTCTCGAATCTGTCGGCTCTTGTCGCTGTTGTCTTTAGCTTCGCCACTACCCGCCGCCTTGACTATGCCACCGCTCTGGTCTCTGACCCTGCCTGCCTTCCGTCCGTCGAGGGTGTGGCTGCCCTTGATAGTGACGTCCTAGAGGACAGGCAGTACGAGCTTGCTTTCATGTCTGAGGCCGCTCCCCATCTCTGTTCCATGCTGCTAGTCCATGAGGGTGACCCAGACACCCATGACATCCCGACCCCTCGCACATACGCTGAGGCCACCTCGGGACCCTGGGCCTCTCAGTGGATAGCTGCCATGGAGCAGGAGATGGCATTTTAGAGATCCACTGGTACCTTCGTCGACGCAGTTCCCCAACCTAGGGTGAACGTAGTCGATGGCCGGTGGCTCTTCAACGTGAAGCGCCCTCCTGGAGAGCCGCCTTTCTTCAAGGCGCGCTACGTCCCTCACCAACACCAACGCTCCCTCACGCCCCTCTCCTGTGGCCGTGCAGGCAGGTGGCGGGCCTCCTCCTGCCCCCATCTTTGCAGCGGGTGCAGTGGGGCTGCTCGAGAGACGGCAGGCAGAGGCGCTGCTGAAGACGCTGCAGCCTGCAAGCAGCCACAGCAGTTAAGCAGTTAAGTACACTGCCACGCCTTCTCGTTGCTACCCCCATCTCATTGCCTTCCAGTCTGTCGTGCGCACTTTATCATTCCGCCCTTGCTGCATTCCCACTCTCACATGCTCCTTGCCCAAAACCAAACCACTTGCAGCAGCCTAGCTCACATGGTGCAGACCCCCCCCCCACACCCCCCCCCCCCCATCCCCCAGGTATTTCCCCCCTCCCCTCCCCTTCCCTTAAGCCTATCTATACTATTAAGACTTGTTAAGTATCCCCCCCTTCTAATACTATTGTTCTGTGGTCTGTACCATGTGCCTAGTGCTGCTCCAATGGTCCCTCTACTGCTACCGCCTGCCACCCCCCCATGCACACCTCTCACTCTTCTACGCGCAGCCGCTTACTGACTGCTCTACAGTTCCCTCCTTGCAAGTTCTGGGGAGGGGTGTGGGGGTCGACACTACCCCTCCCCCGCACCCCTCCCCTGTGGCCGTGCAGGTACATGCACACGGGGTGCTGGGAGGGAGGGATGCTGCCATGAGGGGAGAGTATCTGGGTTGGGGTTGGCCCCTCAAAGTAAGCCCCTATCCACCAGCCCCTCCTACTTCTGCTACTTATGCCCGTTCACTGTCTTTCCAGTTCTTGCAAGCGTTGGATTTTTCCTTGTCCCAAAGACATGGCTGTTGAAAGTGTGGCACTAACTTGTTCTCTGTGTGCCTCCCTGCACCCCCCACCAGGTCACTTGGCATCGGATCAAATCACCTAAAGCCCACAGCTGAGAAGCTGACCTCAGCAGCAGCAGCAGCAGCAGCAGCAGTTGGGTTTTGGGGTTAGCGGGCAGGCTAGGAGTAGGAGTGAGTGAGGTATGGTACCAGGTAAGGTACGGTGATCTCTCCCCCCTGCTTCCTTACTACAGCATGTGGATCTGGAGCCTTGGAGCAAGAGCAGGAGGATGGAGCAAGGGCAGGAGAATGGAGCATGGGCAGGAGAAGGGAACCCGCCCCCCTCTGTCAACGCCTCTCTTATCTTCTCCCTTTCCCCTTTCCCCAGCAGCATCTCTCCTTGAGGGAAGGAGAGTCCAGGCCCCATCCTCACCCCCCCTCCCCCTCCTCAGCAGGTTGCGGCATCATGGTGCTCCATTCGGATATGGTAGGTGGAGGTAAGGGGGTGTTGAGATATGGGGAAGGAAGGGGAAGGGGGGGTTGGTGGGAAGCATAGGAGCAAGCATGCGGCTCACTCTCTCAGGGGCAGTACTCTCTGTGGTGCCTACCTTGTTGGTCGGGAGTGGTCAGTGGAAAGTGTGTGGCACGGCAGTCGTTCCTCAAGTACCAACACTGGCATATCGTATAATGGAACCGGTCAGAGCCGTGCGCGCCGGCTCAGGTTAGGAGTCCCCTCCTACGACGCTTTCGTACGCGGAATTTGAGTCTTGGGCCGCCCGTGCACTTTCCACTGCCCCTCCTCGCCCCACAAGGCAGAGCCATGGGGGTTGCTGTTTCCGAAAGGGAGTGGGTTGCATGCTGCTCCTAGAGCTGGAAGGGGGATGGGGGAGAGGGGGAAGGGGGCCTTGGGAGGTGAACTGGGATGGTGGTGGTGGAAAGGGAGCTGGACAGACATCATCACCCATCATCACCCATTATCACCCATCACCCATCATCACCCAGCATCACCCATCATCGCCCATCATCACCCATCATCACCCATCATCATCCATCATCACCCAGCGTCACCCATCATCCCCCATCATCACACATCATCACCCATCATCACCCATCATCACCCATCATCACCCATCACCCATCACCCATCATCACCCATCATCACCCATCATCACCCATCATCACCCATCATCACCCATCATCACCCATCACCCATCATCATCCATCATCACCCATCATCATACATCATCACCCAGCATCACCCAGCATCACCCATCGTCACCCGTCATCACCCATCATCACCCATCATCACCCATCATCATCCATCATCACCCATCATCATACATCATCACCCATCATCACCCATCATCACCGATCATCACCCATCATCACCCATCACCCATCACCCATCATCACCCATCATCACCCATCATCACCCATCACCCATCATCATCCATCATCACCCATTATCACCCATCATCACCCATCATCACCCATCATCACCCATCACCCATCATCATCCATCATCACCCATCATCATACATCATCACCCAGCATCACCCAGCATCACCCATCGTCACCCATCATCACCCATCATCACCCATCATCACCCATCATCATCCATTATCACCCATCATCATACATCATCACCCATCATCACCCATCATCACCCATCATCACCCATCATCACCCACCACCCATCATCACCCATCATCATCCATCATCACCCAGCATCACCCATCATCACCCATCATTAACCATCATCACCCATCATCACCCATCACCCATCATCACCCATCATCACCCATCATCACCCATCATCACCCATCACCACCCATCATCACCCATAATCATCCATCATCATCCTTCACCCATCATCACCCATCATCACCCATCATCGCCCATCATCACCCATCATCACCCATCACCCATCATCACCCATCACCCATCATCACCCATCATCACCCATCACACATCATCACCCATCACCCATCATCACCCATCACCCATCATCACCCATCACCCATCATCACCCATCATCACCCATCATCACCCATCATCATCCATCATCACCCATCATCACCCATCATCACCCATCATCACCCATCACCCATCATCACCCATCATCACCCATCATCACCCACCACCCATCATCACCCATCATCACCCATCACCCATCATCACCCATCATCACCCATCATCACCCACCACCCATCATCACCCATCACCCATCATCACCCATCATCACCCATCATCACCCATCACCCATCATCACCCATCACCCATCATCACCCATCACCCATCATCACCCATCATCATCCATCATCACCCATCATCACCCATCATCACCCATCATCACCCATCATCACCCATCATCACCCATCATCACCCATCATCACCCATCATCACCCATCATCGCCCATCACCCATCATCACCCACCACCCATCATCACCCATCACCCATCATCACCCATCACCCATCATCATCCATCATCACCCATCATCACCCATCATCACCCATCATCACCCATCATCACCCATCATCACCCATCAGCACCCATCATCACCCATCACCCATCATCACCCACCACCCATCATCACCCATCACCCATCATCACCCATAATCACCCATCATCATCTATCATCACCCATCATCATCCATCATCACCCATCATCACCCATCACCACCCATCATCACCCATCATCATCCTTCACCCATCATCACCCGTCATTGCCCATCATCATCCTTCACCCATCACCCATCATCAACCATCATCACCCATCATCACCCATCATCACCCACCACCCAGCATCACCCATCATCATCCATCATCACCCATCATCCACCATCATCCATCATCACCCATCATCACCCATCATCACCCATCATCACCCATCATCACCCATCATCACCCGTCATCACCCATCATCACCCATCACCTGCGGAATCGGTCGAGCCAAGTGTTGGCAGCGCCGCGGGTCGCGCGGTGCTCGGGTGGCAGCGTCAAGGATGGCATGGTGGTCGGCGGCGCCGCCAGAGATGCCGCCGTTGGTGCCGCGATGCTCTCAGGCACCTCGGCGGAGGGTGACTCACCTTTGGAGGAAAGCAGCCTCCTTCCGCTAGATGTCAACCTGGTTACCACCGTTTCATCCGTCACGAAGCAGCAGGTGTTACAACGGCGGCAGCAGCAGCGGGCGTCACATCGCAGCGGCGGCAATCCCTAGGAGCGCACGAGCTGCTCTATGGACCGCGGCTCGTGGCAGGTGGATGGCACGTGGCCGCTGCACGACGCCACTAGTCCGTTCATCTACCCAAACCAGAACTGTGTCAAGAACGGCCGTGTGGGCGGCGTGTAATGTCACCCTGTCGTTCTATCGGACAAACTTCCTGGTGGATATGACGCTGGACGACCCCCACAAGCCCAATGGCGGCGGCGTGATGGACTTGAGCAAGCCGGAATCGATCTGGCGGCGGCGATTGCAGCAGCATGATATATTCGTTATAAACACAGGTGAGACACTTCCCTTGTAGACATGGCTTCTGGCCATGTAGCACAGGTGAGACAATTCCCATGTAAGCGTGATTTTTTTCACTGCTGGTACATTTGCAAGCACATGTGATTCATATCGATGTATTTTGGATCGTTGAGCTGAATGTTACACTCACCTGCGACACCTACCCATGTGTCGTGTTTGCTTCCACGTGTCTGCAGGTCGTTGGTGGAACGAAAATAAGCTCCAAGGCTTGGGCTTCCGTTTTGCTCCGCCGCACGAGGGACTATCCGTGGTAGAGGGGTTTGAGAAGGCGTGGGAGATGACCCTCGGCATCTTTAAGAGGGAAAGAATGCAGGGCAAGGTGCTGGTTGTGTCTACCAATGCAGCGGCTCATTTCATGGGAGAGGGCTTTACACGGGAATGCCCCGATACTGTTCCTATGAGCGCCTCTGGATTCCTGGTTTTAAGGGTAAAGGAAACTGCCTGAAGATGAGGAGGAACTGGTCTTAATGGGGTGATGAGGAGGCTTGTAGCGAGGATGCATGGGCGGGAGAGGGCTGAAGGGAGATTGGGAGGGGCGCATGTGATGTTGCTGGATCAGGCTCGGCCAACCATGGTTAGAAGCGATGGGCATCCGGGCAAGTGGGCGCTGCTGCCCAGTGGGAAGCAAGACTGCGGACACTATTGCCTGCCCGGAGTGCCCGATTCGTGGAATGAGATGATGCTTCTCAGCGGCTGTGGTTATTGAGGGAGGGGCAGCTGGAGTAGGGAAGGGTGGGTGTCTGTTGGAAACGGGTGAATAGTGGATCACCAAGTGTATGGTTTATTCACCGTATACACGGGAAGGGTAAAAGGCATATAACCGTGGAGGGATTCGTCCGATCATGGCTATTCCATGCCTCTCAAATCGTGCAATTATACATGTTTTCATGCCCCATTTTGAAGAGCAGGTTTGAAACTACGGAATCTGTTACTTGAGCGCGTATGACACCGAAGCAACAGTAATATTAACGAGTTTCGGTAAGAGGGTGCCTTTTTGCACCACTGTCCTTTGTGGCACGTCGCGAGGGACTCGAGCCATAGCCGGCTGGCACACTAGCGCACGCCAAGAACACGTGCCGAAATCTCGAGAAAATCTCGCGAATCCCGGCCCGCGCCGAAACCTGGAATACAGACGCATGGGTTGAATTCAACCGCGCATCGCGCCCCGCACATCGGAATCCGATCTCCAATTACCTGCGCTCCGCTTTTTATAAAGGTTTCGTAAAATATAAGGTAAATACACGGGTATTGTCACAGTTCCACTTTCTAATTGAAAACTCGAAATTTTCAGGCAGTTGCAGCCTACATGCGCCTCGTCAGGTACAAGGAGCACTGTAGCCGCACCCATTCCCGTCAATTTCGCCACGCAGTGGGCGAAAGTTTAGATCGCGCATTGCGTGGCGAAATTGACGGGAATGGTCGCTGCTACAGTACTCCCAGAAAACTACGAGTAAATGACGTACTTACACCCAAATCAAAGTGTATAAAAAATAAATACAGCCGAATCCTCGAATTAGCGATCTGCTGCAGAATCGCCCAAACCTGACACAGTCAGCCACATATTTGGCGATACGTACAGTATTTTTGTGCAGCCGACAAAATAATAAACCCAGAGGGGCCCAGCATGTGACTCGGGGTGGCATCAACCCTAAACTCGAAAAAGGGCCGCGAATTTAGGGTTGATGCCATCTCGAATGACATCTCGGGCCCCTATGGGTTCTATTTATTTGCCCAAAACGCTGCCCAAAATGTCCTTCTCTAGTCATGCATTTTCTGTTGAATTGCCGCGCAACAAATATTGCTGGGAGGTTCTTGTCGCGAATGCACAACTCTACACGTCAGTCCGAAACAGTTTACTGCGCATGCGCAAGAGTCTCGTCTCTCATTGGCGCAGAAAATTCGGGTACTTTCGTGTCAGTTTGTTTTGGATATGGGTAGATAGTCATCGTTTCCTCGAACCTGAGGGGGCGCATGTAAGCTGCAGCTGTCTGAGAATTTCGAGTTTTGAAAGAGAAAGGGAAACTGTGACCATACCCGTGTATATATGCTATTTTATACGAAACCTTCATGAAAAGCGGATCGCGGGTAATTGGAGATCGGATTCCGGAGAGCGGGGCGCGATGCGCGATGCGCGATTGAATTCAACCCGTGCGGTTTTAATTCCAAGTTTCGGCGCAGGCCGGAATTCGCGAGATTTTCTCCGAAATCTCGTTCAACTCGATTCCGACCGAGTGGTCAAACCATCTGTGCGCTCTGATCTGAGCTGAGCATCACTGTTCCCGCAGCTCGCGGAAAGCTCTGCTGTGAAAGCGCAAATGGATCGCCCCCATAATTACCCCAGCGGACGGCATCTACAGAAACTTTCCCTTTAGCGACCGAACTCCTAAAAATCTGCCCTTTCGCACAACACTTACCGCAGTAAGCTTTCCTTTGCCACGCCTAAGGTAGAGAGCCAAGCAACCGTAAGGTGTGAGGTGTACTGCTCCCACAGCACCGCGTAGGCAATGAAACTGCTACTGCACCCTTGACTGGTAGAGTGACTACTGTACCCTGTTAGTCACAGCCCCCGCTGTTATGACCTGAGTCCTCTCCGCTCCGCTCTCGACTCGCGGAAAACCCGCTGTGAAGCGCAAGAGGTGCTTCCGCGTGGGGGGACTTTGGCGGGAGTTAACCTTCAAGGCAGCGAAGGTGTCAGTTCGTGTTAGCGCTCTCGAAAAAGTGGTGTTCGAACGGTCCTGAGTGTTACAGTAGGTTTCAAGACGGTTCAGATTAATTTTGGTTAGAGAAATGCGAGTACAGAGCAGTGAAACTTGTGTGTGATGTTCGTTTGAGAGCTGAGGCTTCACGCCCCTTGCTACACTCGTAATCTCGTGAGTATTGGCCTGGAGCCGTCATTCCCGATCCTAAACTCCAGAATGAGGCGCTTTTCCAATGAAGTAGCGATAACCGTCCTACATCAGAGTCTTCGCCAGAGATTGCAGGTTGCAAAGTAGTAGGGACCTTAGCGCAATCGTCTTAGCGCCGATAAATGTCATGGCCCCCGATATGCCTCGTCCACAAATACTACTTCTGCTGCTTCTGCTCCTCTTTCCGCTAGTTACAATCACCGTAGTAGCATCATCCGCATCCCTCGTGTCTCTCTTTGAAGTTCGTAGTGGCTCATCCACTCAGGACCGCGCGACGATTCTCTCCGAGTCCTCTGATGGCGTCCCCGTCGCAAGGCGGCGTCTAGATGGAGTCGCGGAATCGGTAGAGCCGGGCGTTGGCGGCAACGTCGCGGGTCGCGCGGCGCTCTTCGTCGACGATGGCATGCTGGTCGGAGGCGCCGCCAAATCTGCCACCGTAGGTGCCGCGATTCTCTCAGGCGCCTCGACGGAGGGCGAGGGAAGCAGCCTCCTTCCGCTCGATTCCGACCTGGTAACCGACGTTTCGCCTGTCGCGAAGCAGCAGCTGTTACAACGGCAGCAGAAGGGGGCGTCGCGGCGTGGCAATCTCAAGGAGCGGACGAGCTGCTCGATGGAACGCGGCTCGTGGCAGGTGGATGCCACGTGGCCGCTGTACGAGAGCGGCACGTGTCCGTTCGTCTACCATAACCAAAATTGCGTCAAACACGGCCGGCCGGATCGCTTCTTCGAGCGGCTTCGATGGGCGACGCCCGGGTGCCCGCTTCCCTCGCTGAGTAGAGACACGCTCTGCAGCCTCGTTGCGGGCAAGAGCATGGCGTTCGTAGGCGACTCCATCGTACGCAACGCGTTCGAGTCGCTCGCGTGCCTCATGCACGGATTCTACGGAATGCCGGAGAATCTGCCTGGGCTACAGATGACAGATTCCCGCAAGCTGGAGCGAGGGGCTGTTTGGGCGACTTGTAATTTCACCCTCGCCTTCTACCGGACGAGCTTCATGGTGAATTTGACACTCGACGATTCCACCAAGCCGAATGGCGGCGGTGAATTGGACCTGGGTGAGCCGGAAACTGGGTGGCTGAGCCGACTGGACCAACACGATGTCTTCGTTCTGAACACAGGTGCGGAGTTTCTCCTGTGCGCGAGTTCAGTTAAATTCCAGCTTCTAGCCGCTGCTGACGCAAACCTAAGCACCTTTACAAGCACCTCTGCCACGTGTCTGCAGGTCATTGGTGGAGCGAACATAAGATCCACAGCGCTGGCTTCCGTTTTGCACCGCCCAACCAGGCGCTTCCTCTGACAGAGGGGTTCCAGAAGGCGTGGGAAATGGCTTTGAATCTTTTCAAGAGCGATCACATGCGCGGCAAGGTGCTAGTTATAGCTACCAATCCAGCTCCTCACTTCACGGGTCAGGGCTTTAAGAGTGGGTGCACTGATACTGCCCCAATGAGTGCCACAGAGTTTCTTGACTATAAGGGCAGGGGGAATTGCATGAAGATGGAGGTTCTGAATGGGGTGATGAGGAGGCTTGTATTGAGGATGCATGCGAGGGAGGTGGCGGAGGGTAGAGTGAGAGGGGCACAGGTTGTGCTGCTGGATCAGGCCCGGCCATCCCTGTTCCGGGGGGATGGGCATCCTGGCAAGTGGGCGCTCCTTCCCAATGGAGTGAGGGACTGCGGACATTTCTGCCTGCCCGGAGTGCCTGATGCGTGGAATGAGATGATGCTTCAACGCCTATGGGTGTTGGAGGAGGCGCGGCAGGAGTAGGTACGGAAGGAAAGCTGGTTATTGGAAGAAGGCTCTAGGGAGAATGTGGACCAACCAACGGACAGCGTTTTAGCAGCCTCCATAAAGGGGGGTGCAAGCGAAAGGAGACCCAAATCATAAGTGCGTAATATCATGTGTATGCACCCTAAAAAGGCAATAGCAATCTTGTAATCAGGTTTTATTTAGTTGTATGTAAATGATAACTTTTTACATGGAGAAACCACTCGAGGCCAGTGAAGTACGTGAATGGTGTACATGCTGTTGAATGCAGGGTTTGAGTCTCTTACTAACGAAACATGCTAGGCCCGATTCGCCTCTTTCCGAGCCTGTCCACACTCCGCCAACACGCACAGCTGTGGTTCACCTGGCCTCAGGTTGTTCGCCACTGCAGGTGTATTTCGCCACTGTCGCCACTCGAGGCGATTCGAGGTGGATGCGGCAGGGGAATGGGGGATGAGCTGCCGGTGACAGCTGGTAACAGGTTCGGTTCGTTGGAATCCCTGCCTATGATGCCTGAAGGCCGCCTCACAACGAATCAAGAAGCATCACGTGAATGTTTCGTCGACTGTCGCCACTCTCGCGAGCCAACCAGCCGTGTGAGGGCAAATCACAACAATTTCGCCCCTACATGAGAGATGGTGTGGGATGGGAGTGGCGCAGGCTGGCGCGAGAAAGCCATAACCAAGCCTCTCTGCTCTACCCTCGCAACACTCGTTCGCCGTGCTTCTGTTCTATTTACGCGACGGCTTGTTCCCCGTGTTGATCGTTCCGTTCCAAGCTCTCTCTGTCATCCTCGGGAAGCGCGAGCTCAGACCTCATCCTCCGAAGTTTATCCAGTCGTTCTAACTGTCGTCGTAGTGCATCGCATTCATTCTATCACAGAATTTGGTGCGCGGATCGAGCGGCACGCTCACGATGCCCACTGTTAGACGGCAAGCCATTTCGAACCACATGAAACTGTACGAGGCTCTTATCGTAACTCTGCTCGCCGCCATCTCTATCACCCTTCAAGGACAAGCTGCCAGTTTCACAATAGCGCGACCATCCACCGTCAGTCCACGTGGCAGGAAGCTGGGAGGGATGCCAGCTCCGCGACCCGCAGATCCACGTCACGCCACCGCGGCACGCAGAAGAGAACTGCACGAAATCGGCGTGCGCGAGGAGGAGACGCTCATGTCGGGCACCATCATAATCGAGCAGCCTGAAGCCGCCATCGGCGCGATCGAAATATACATGGAGGACGGCATGCACGCCGACGGTCGCAGCGCCGTCGCCAGCAGTCGCAGCGTGGGTGCCGATAGTGGTGTGTCGCCAAGTACTGTCGCCACGACTTCCCCCCATCCCCCTGCCGCCGCTTCCGCCAGCGCTTCCGCCGAGTCCAGAGCGTCTTCCAATTCCCCCGCCCTCGATATCTCCGCGCTCGCCGCCGCGGAGGCGAGCGACAATGCAGCCGGCGCGACATCGGGGCAGGCCGGCTACGTGGCGACGAAATGCGACATCAGCGACGGGATGTGGGAGGCAAATGATAACCGGCCGCTTTATTCCAGCGAATGCCCGTTTATTCACCGTGCGACGCAGTGCGAGGCGCACGGGCGGGTGGATACACGGTACCAGAATCTGCGGTGGCGACCGACAGGCGACAATGCGACGGCTGGCGACAGCGCGACGGCGCCGGGCGGCTGCGACGCGATGCCGCGACTGACGGCGACGAGCGCGTGTGAGCTGATGCGAAATAGGAACGTCGCGTACGTGGGGGATTCGATCGTACGCAACCATTTCAACTCGCTCGCGTGTATCATGTACGGCACGCAAGGCGAGCCCGAGGTGCTGGGGAGCCATCCGTACGCGCAAGTGTACCACTGGGCGAGTTGTAACGCCACGGTGGCGTTCTATTGGAGCCATTACCTGGTCAACCTCACCCTGATCGACGAGCACGTGTTCAACACGGGCGGCGAGCTCGACCTAGAGAGCCCCGACGCCTGGTGGTTCAGTCACTATAACGAGCACGACACGTTCGTTATAAGCGCGGGCCAGTGGTGGTCGACGCAGCGCATCCAAGGCAAGAACATGCACTTCGCGGCGCCGCACGCCGACGCGCCGCTCTTCGAAGCGTACCAGACGGCGCTCTTCTCCGTCCTCCGCCCCTTCACGGCCGTTAACAGTACCGGCAAGCAGGTGGTTCTGGCGCTCGTGCCGCCCACGCACGGGTTCCACGGCAGCTGCTCCGCCACGCAGCCGGTAACCGAGGAGGAAGCGCGCGCTAAGGACTACCCCGAAGCCAAGTACAACGTCCTCCTTGCTGACGTGGCGCGGCGGTACGAGGCGCAGCGGGCGAAGCGCGGGCACGGAGCGCCTTTGCTGCTGCTGGACACATTCGGGATGTCGTTAACGCGGTGGGACGGGCATCCCGGGACGAACACCGGGGGAAGCAACATCGACTGCGGGCACTATTGCCTGCCCGGCGTGCCGGATGCGTGGAATGAGATGATGCTGGGGCTGCTATGGCTGCAGGACGGGCGGGGGGGAGTGGGGGGAGGGAGAGTGAAGAGAGTGGTCGGTGCGAGGGGGCTAACGAGATGATGCTGGGGCTGCGCTGTGGGTGCAGGAGGGATGGGGGGAAGTGGGGGAAAAGAGGGGAGGGAGGGAGTGGTGGTGGTAGGTGGAGCAATGTGAGGAGTGGCAGGGGCAGGCGGTGTGAGGGGCCTGAAGCGATGGGTGGTGTGAATTTAGGTGTGAGGGTGACCATTTGAGGAGGGCAGACAGATAATGCCCGACTGCGAGGAGCAGCAGGGAGACTGGGAGACACGCAGGGAGGGACATGCAAGGGGAGAAAGATGCAGGGAGGAACTACGATGTGGATGCTGCATGAGGTGCCGGGGAGGACAGGTTGGCCTGGGAGAGGAGCATGGGAGGGGGCTTTGGAGAGGAGTTGAGAATGTGGCTACAGCCTTGTGCTTGGGTGGCTCAAGCATGCATGCTCTCACATGCTTGGAATAACGCAACTTTCACCCAAAAAAGAAGCAATAACAATGCACACATATGAAAGGTGCACTCATTGGATTGTTTTACTAGCATATTTATAGGTTCAATATGGCCTCTATGCTCTTTTATTAATTCTAAATCAGATACCATGTTCATGAATCTCAGAATACACGCGCGAAATGTTGAGTCCCAATCCTTTTGTAATGCTTGTAGCGCAGATGTTTGACTCCAACGGTCAGAATGCGCGGGAAAGCCAGCAGTTCCCTTGTGCTGCCTGCAGCCCCACCAGCACTTCCTTCCTTGTGCCTGACGCTAGGAGGCTCTTAGGGTCACCCTCAGGCAAATCCTCCATGCACTTCGTTTCATGTAAGAGGTAGTTTCCGAATGTAGTTTTTTAGCGGAGCTCGCTCGTCTGCTATCGCGCCAGCCATCAGAAGTGTCAGCTAAGCCGGGAAGCGTCATACTCAGCGACCCTTGACCTTAGTGAGGCATCTTTTAGTGGGGCATCTTTTAGTGGGGCATCGTCTCGTCGCCCGAAGCCTGGGTCTCTGGCGGTCTTCGGTCTGCTTCCTCGCAGACTGCTCCAGCCGCAACGAACGCTGGCACGCCGTTCTTATCACCATATTTTCCGAGGCCCGGCTTGTACTAAGCTGCTTACGGGTGGATCCGCAGCGCGGGAGAATTCGTGAACGGGTGGCCGTGACTCCCGACTGCCAGCAGCACCGATTTCCGAGGCTAGCAGCGCGCCAATGGCCCTGTTCAGCTCGGGGGTACCGCTGCAAGGAGGGGGGGTAAGACTCACGGACAGGCTCGAGGGGGGGGAGAAGGTATCAGGGATATGGCGATGGGCGTCACAGGATAGGCCCTCGCTCGTGCGAGAGGCGGGGGTCCTCTCGCCTTATCCCGCTTATCTCCTCTCTCTTCCTTGCTCCTGTTTCCTCCCAACTTTCGCTTCTGTTCCCCTCACTGTCTCCTGAAGTCCATCTTTCATTTCTCCCTCGTCTCCCATCCCCCCTCCCCTCATCCACTCTTCTCGCAGGTGGGCCTTCAGTTTCTTCTGGCTGCCAGCTCATCATCCATCGTCATTCGAGCCGCCGAGCACGGCCCTCCCCTGCCCTTCCTTCCCGTCCGCCCTTCTTGTCTCCTCACCTCTCCCCCTTCCTATCAATCACTTTCCTCTCTCCTCTTCCCCTCTCGCAGGTGGGCCTTCAGATTCTTCTGGCTGCCAGCTCATCATCCATCGTCATCCGAGCCGCCAAGTACGATCCCCTTACACACCACAGTCCCATCCTATCCTCCGGATCTTCTCTGCTCCCCCCCCCCTCCCCTCCCCTCCCCCCTTCCTTTCCTCATCATCCATCGCCACTTGAGCCGCCATTCCTTCCGATCCTCTCTCTGCCCGCTTCCCCCCTCCTCTGCTCCTGGTTCACTCCCTTAACTAAATGTGCACTCCTTGCGTTCCGTTCACCCTCATTTTCTTCCCCCCAGTCTGGTGGTGGGCGTGGGCTTCCCTGTCTTGCACTCATTCAAGGCCATGGAGGAGGGCTCTCAGGCCCACCGATGCCTTGTCCTTCCCTCGTCTCCTCACTCCGTTACCCTCTCCTCCTCCTCCCCCCCCCCTTCTCCCCCCAGTCTGGTGGTGGGAGTGGGATTCCCTGTCTTGTGTTCCTTCAAGGCCATGGAGGAGGGCTCTCAGGCCCACCCATGCTTTCAGGCCCACCCACGCCTTGTCGTGCTTCCCTTCCCCCCACCCCCCCCCTTCTTCCTGTGCTCCCCTTTGTCTCTCCCGTTTCTTCCAACTCACCCCCCCGTTCCCCCCACCTCCCCCCCTTCTCCCCGCCCAACCTCTCTCCCTATTGCACGGAATGGCCTGCGCGCATCCAGTCTGGTGGTGGGCGTGGGCTTCCCTGTCTTCCGCTCCTTCAAGGCCATTGAGGAGGGCTCTCAGGCGGATAGGAACAGATGCCTCGCATACTGGTCGGGTGAGCGTGCTGGTCGGGTGAGCGTGCTGGTCGGGTGAGGCGAGGAAGCATGGTCACGTTGTCTTCTCGTTCACTTGCCTGCTGTCCCACGGCGTTGGTTCTTGTGCTGATATGGCGCGGTCCCATGGACATATCATGTTGTGCCATGCTGCTCCATGCCGTGCACTGCCACCTCACCCTCTCTCTGTGCAAACTCCACACACCTGTCACATGGCATGGATGGCATGGATGGCATGGATGGCATGGATGGCATGGATGGCAGTGTACGGTTGCTTCCGAGTTGTGGAGACAATCACGGATAAGATCATATCGTGGTGAGTGACTGTGCATCCTCATGGTGATTAATGCTCTCGTATTATTGACAGTTATTAATGCTCTCATGGTTCATAGCATTGCCCATTCATTTATGTCGCGCTCTTCTCTCCCCTTCTCTCGTGCGTCTTCTCTCCCCTTCTCTCGTGCGTCTTCTCTTTCCCTTCCTCATTTCCGTCGTGTTCCTCTGCGCCTTTCATGCTGCATCCACGTCCTCCGCTGCTGAACACACAAGTAAGAACATATCATATCATGCCGTTCTTCCGCCCCTCGATATCTCCCTCCTCCCCTCAACCTTCCTTTCCATCACCATGACCATGTCAACCTCCACTCCACTTCTTCCTCGTCATCCACTAATAAGACTCTTCATGCTCCCCCCCCCCTTCCCCCGCGCTCTCTCCCCCAGGCTGCCCTTCTACCAGCACGTGAAGCTGCTCTTCCTCCTCTGGCTGCAGCTGCCCTCCACCTCCTCCTCCCGTCCAGCCACGGTACTCTGTTGTGCCTTCCTCCTCTCCCTGCACTGCCTGCCTTCCTGCTTCCTCTATTCCCTTGAAACCTGCCCTCCACCTCCTCCATATCATCAGACCAACCTTATATACCATCACCTTATCTTCTTGGTGTTTGTTACACCACACTACACCACACGACACCACCCCACACCGCAGGGGGCAGGTCGCCTGTACGCAAGCCACTTGAGGCCGTTGCTGCTGCGCTACCGGCGGCACATCGATACTTGGCTCATGAGGATAGACCGGTGCATGGTGAGCAGAGCTCAGCTCACTAACTTGCATGGAGTACGCGTGCGTGCCCCGTTCCCCCCTCGCATTGCTCTCACATGGCGCTCCTCGTGGTTCCTCCCGCCCCCCTCGTCCCCTCACCCCCCTCGTCCCCTCACCCCCCTCGTCCCCTCAATCCCACCTTCCACTTGCTCTCCTTGTCCCCTCACCCTGCCCGCCCTGCCTCCCACCTGCGCCACCGCCTCCCTTGTCCCTGACCACCAGAATGGGGGCTCTGACCGCCAGAATGGGGCTCTGACCGCCAGAATGGGGCTCTGACCGCCAGAATGGGGCTCTGACTCCCGACCCCCCTCCTCCTCCCCCTTCCCTGCAGGCCTCGTGGTTCCACGCCCACCAGGAGGAGCTCGCAGCTGCAGCGCGCATGGCACAGTCTGCAACCCGGGCAGGTATAACTGGGGCAGGTGGTACCGGGGCAGGTGGTTCCGGGGCAGGTGGTTCCGGGGCAGGTGCTGCTGCAGCTAGTTCTACTAGGGCAGGTGTTTCTGCTGCAGGTACTGGGGCATTTGCTGCTGGACCAGGGATTACTGGACCAGGCGCCGAGCAGGTGCTACGGGGAAGGTACCAGCCGCGGGGCATGGGCGATACCTGTGAGTTCAAGTAGGGAGATTGAGAGCTGGTGGTAGATGCTGCTGGGTGTTAGGCACTGATAACGAACGACATCACTCGACGGGGATGGTGGTTGATTTGGTGGTGGTCGATGGTGTTGGTGGCTGGCTGTTCTCGACAGCGCATGGCAGCTGTTCACCTGCGATGTGTCCACCCTCCTCCCTGTGCCGTGATCTCCCAGCGCTCGCTGCTGTGGATTCGGCCGTCACTTCAGCTGCTGCCGCTCTCCCACCCCCTGCTGCTGACGGCCATCCTGCTGCCACGTCAGCCGCAGATGCTGATGGAAGAAATGATGTCACTGATGATGTCATTGATAGCGGTGCCAGCAGGGATGCTGAGCTGGATGATGTGGCAGGTGGAGGGGGATCGGGAGGAGGGGGAGGAGGAGGGGGAGGAGGGAGAAGGTGAGGGAGAAAGCAAGGGGAGGAAGGGGAAAGCAGGGATGGCTGAAGTTGAAGAATAGAGGAAAGAAGAAAGGCATAGGGCATGTCGTTCCAAATGTGATTGATGCTATACAGTGTCGTGCATTGTTCTATCAATGTTGTCGCACCTCGGAGTTGTTTGCTGCTATATCTGTAAATATGAGGACGCGCTTGTTTCTTTCCATGTACATAAACACCTTTTGAGCGCTTTCTACAAACATCTCTTCGAGTCTTCCTGCGTTTTATACGGTAGATAGCAGTTCTGCATCCACAGCACTTCCTCAACCGCTCTATTCTATATCGCGTATCTGTCGTTGGTGGTTAGCCACACCACTTGCTGGGTTCTCCTCACCCTGCTGCTTGTTGCCCACCGAGTTACCTCGACGACTCCGCAGAACGCCTACTTCACGCCATAATCCTGTCCCAACCACAGCCGGTACTGCTTCTCTCGAGGACTTCCCTCGCGCGGATGGCGGGCCGAAGCCCGTTTTTCACGCTGCCAGCAGGGAGCAGCTGAGCCGAGGGTGTTGATCCTCCCGCAGTCTGCCTGCGCCTCTGGTGCGAATGGAGCTATTCGGCTTCGACGCGCGTCGCCGCTCGTGCCTTCGTTTCCGTCGGGCGTGTAGCGTCTGTCGCTGATGAGATTTGGAGACTTATAGCCTGCCGATGGCGAGGCACGTGGAATTTTCGCGAAGATCGCTGTGGACCCGCGGGGTCGTGCGCGGGGGCCGCGGGCGTCAACCACGTTCCCACGCCCGACAATGAAGTTTTGCAAGGTGTGCTACGGACGAGTCGTGCTTCAATCTGTGTCGATCTCGTCACTAGGTCGGGACTCGCTCGCTATCACGCATTTTAGGCGTTCCGAGGCCCAATGTCTGTACGGGTCTCTATATATGTTATTACCTCGCCGCTTTCGCTCTCACCGCTTTGCTGCCTCGCACATCGCCAAGCAGTGTCAGTGCAGCGTATTTCAAACGGTGGTCCGCGCAGCGATATTTCGTGCCGCCGTTCGCAGCTTCCCGCGTCGCACCCTCGGGTGCGACGTCGGCGCGGCTCGATTGGTCAGGCGGCGGCCGCATCGCTGCGCGTAAAGCGCCCGCCGCCTCCCTGCTTGGGCTGGCGCAGTGACGCGTGGTAGGCGGAGCCCCGACAGGGGGAAGGCGGAGGCCTCCTCCGCGTTCCCGCTGCCGCGCGATGCTCGCCCCCCGCGCGTCGATTCCCGTAGCGCCAGCCTCAATGCGGAGGTCGTCATAGCGAAACCAGAACGCAGGGAACTGCTTATACCGAGTCAGTTTTCGGAAGTAGGCGGCGCCACAAGCCTTCCCCGTTTGTAGCTTCCGTCGATACTGTCTAAGCGCGTGAAATTCTCGCTCTCCTCGCCGCCCAATCCACTGCAGATTCTCCGAGCGCCCTTTTCTGTGGTCGTGCGTCGCGTCTGCCTTCGTCTCCTGGTCACTGCGCTGTCGTGCCATGACAGGTGAGGCCACGCCTTGTGATGCCTTGGAGTAGCAGCGGCGTCCAGTTACCAGATCCTATTGGTTTGCCATGCTGGCATGTTGTGCCACGTCAGCGCACGGATGTTCTTCCACGCGGCATCCATTCATCGGTGCCAGCGTGGATTTGAACCGTGCGCACACCGACGCGCTCGCCCATGCCTTGGTGTTGGCGTATGGCCCCTCCCCCGCTTGCGCTCTCCGCGTTCGCCGCTCGCGTCCTTGGAGACGCGGGCGCTATCGTGCGCGGGGGCTACTCGGGGGGAGGTACAGCGCAGATCAATGCCGTGCAGCCGTTTTTGAGAACTCAAAAAAATGAAAGACTGCGCCTAGTCATGGAGCTACCGCTGTTCTGACTTGGGAGCAAGCCCCATCTCACCCCGATGGACCTTCCTCCACCCCCTGTCTCCTCCCCTTGGCTGCTCCTCTCCCCTATTCTGCTCCTCTTCGCTTCAGCTCCTTCGCCTGCCATCATTAGTCGGCCATCACCAGACGGCCAGAACTAACCGGCCGACTCACAGCCGGCGTCAAGTGTTGACATGCGCGTCGCGTCGCAGCTCGCAGGTACCGCTCTCGTTAGCTCGTTAACTCGTCCCAACCCTCGCCGCTCTTGGTCCTTGATCCCAACCCTTGGCCCCTCGCCAGCCCATCCCACTTCCCCCTCCCCACTTCCCCTCCCCCCCCCCCTCCCCCTCCCCCCCCTCCTTCTCCTTCCCCCTTCCCTCCCCTCCAATTCTCTGCCTCCCCTCTCCCTCGCGCTCTTCCGCATTCCGCCTGTCTGCGCGCGCTGCTGCGTCCGTCCTCGCCGTGTCGGCTTTTCAGGAGGGGGGCTTCACACCCGTGCTCCTCTCCCCGTAACCCGACTTTGCAGTCGACTCAAAACTCATTCCGCCTGTCTGCTCGCGCTGCCCCTTCCATCCTCGCCGCGTCGACTTTTCAGGAGAGGGGCCGACACCCGTGCCCCTCTCCCCGTAACCCGACGCCACATCGGCCCTCCGCGTCCCCTCCCTTTTCCGCCTTCCCCCATGGGAAGGGCGGTCATGGGGCTAGCGGACATTCCCCGCTTCCGCCCTGCGCGCACGCATTCTGCGGCTGGTTGCAGCCGTGATCTCGAATCCACTCTTGCTTTCTAGTTTTCCTTCTGACGCCGCAGCCCGTGTCTCATCCTTTCCGCCCATCGTTCCCCCTGCGCGCGGCAGGCGGTAGCGAGCGACGGCCGGTGGACGGCAGCTGACGCGCGACACATGCGCGCAGCGCCGCGCACCGCTCCGCGCGGGCCGTGCATGGCTCTCCGTGCGGTGGTGCGCGCTGCACCCATATCGCCTCGCCCCTCAGCTCCCGGGAGCCAGCTGGTGAGAAACACTGGTAGCTGCTGTCGCTGCGTCCGTTTAGCTTGGTCGTTTGGTGGGTTTCTCGTTTTGTTGAGCAGACGCTCGTAGATGCTGCGTGGCGTCGCGTCGTGCCGTGTCGTGTGGGGATAGAGGTGGGAGTGGAGGTAGGGGTGGGGGTGGGGGTGGGGGTGGGGGTGGGGTTGGGTTGCCCGGCATTACTCTTTCCGAGGCGTGGCAGCAGCGTTGTCTCCCTGCCAGGCCTTATGTTCAGGATGCCCACATCAGTCGATCCGATCCGATTCTATTTTCTTAGATTTGGTCTGATTGGTCCCTCAAAGCAGCATCAGAGATGCGGGTCGTTGGTGTGACTCGCATCGCCGCTGCCTTGGGAACATCCTCGAGTTGCCTCAGACACATTTCTCATTCGCCTCGAGAGTTATCCGCTTCTTTGTGATTGCAGGGCTGTCGCCATCACGATGCCTTCTGACACCGTCCCTTGCCCCTCATGGCCTCATGACGTCATCATCATTGGTAAGCACATCTGTGCCGTGTTGAGGTGCGAGGGCTGTCGTGATCCTCAATGGGCCGCGTCCGCAATGCGTTGGCTGTGTTTCACCTGCTTAGATGACTGCGTTTGCCGCATGTCTTGTGTGCACAGCACGGCGCCTTATGTCTTCAAAGCGCAGCTGAATCGTCTGGCTGCGCTTTTAGTGAAGGGCGCCTACAGCGCTGCCCTGCAGGGGGGTGGAGACCGATGGGCGCTCGGAGTGGCCCCGTGGCCATGGCTGCTTCACGCTGCCATGCCATGGGGTCAATCTCTCATGAACTCTCATCCTCTATACACCCCTCACAAGCTGCCATGCTACATGCTGCCGTGAGTCGAGCCCAACTGTGACCGGTGCATCAGGTGCATCAGGTGCATGAGTTGCTATTCCATGCCCATCCGTGTATGCGCAGAGGCTGAGCTTTCCTGCGCGGTGGCACTAAAGCTTGGATCGCAGGCGTGCACATCTGGAGGCACACAGCAGCTGCCCGGCCATGGCATGCGCTGCAGCATGTGAGTGCATTCACGCCCCTCAACCACTCATACCAGTCGCGCTCAGTCCAGTCACACTAGTTGCACACGGCTCCCTGAATTGCCGCGAGTGGGGCGTGTGCCGTCCGTGGGACGGCTGTCAGTCGCGCCACTCGCTTATGATGGGAGCCACTCCAGTGTTGCCAGGCTGGCAATACCTGGGCTGCGGGCCGCTGCTTTGTTGCCCGCAGCAGTTCTGTGCGCCAGTCACAACCTCCCTAGTGCCACCCTTTTTCCAGTGACACCTTTTGCATGTCAGCCATAGTATTTGTGTCCCTTGCCTGCTTTTTCCCCTTGCCCTTTCTGTGCCAGTTGCAGAAGTAGCTTGACGTGCAGAAGTGGCTTGACGTGCAGAAGTAGCTTGACGTGCAGAAGTGGCTTGACGTGCAGAAGGGAGGATTAAACTGCTTTGGCTCTGTATATGTTTTTTGCTGATACAAGCTTTTTTTTGGCGTGGTAACCTTGAAGTGCACATTTTCTGTATTACCCTCTGGTACGCACTACAGTTCCTTGACTAAAGAACCTAAAGAAGAGTTAGAGAACCTGTACGCATTTTAGTCCATTACTTGCGCACAACAAACTGCCCCTTGCTCCGTAAAAATCATGCCTTGGTTCCCCTTCCCCTCCGTGCTGCGGTCGTTCTCGCCCTGCCGTCAACCATTTTCAAGGGGCGTTTCATCTCGAGGCGCTCCGGCAACCCTGGTAACGACGGGTGTTACTGTGCTTCGCATTATTGGACGGAGCTCCCGCGAAAGTCCGCCTGCACAAATCGTGTCCCCTGGCTCGGTGTTGGAGGGAGCGTATGCACTTCTGACAGGTGGGCGGCCGTCCAGCGCCGTCAGGCGAGGCGACTCACGACCAAATGGCGAAAGAAATGAACGGCTGACGAAAATTGTTCGCGGTCCGAGTCACAGCAGCCGTCAGCCGTCGTCAGCCATGTTCCATCGCTCCCCATCCGTGCCAGCTGCCTTGCCCCGTGGACGTGTCACCCGGACCAGCCTGCCTCGCAACACATCAACCTTGCCCCACAGCAGCAGCGCATGTCCTGAAGCCTGATCACCCTCAGCAGTGGCTGATTTCACTGAGACCTGGGGCTGGAGACCTGAGCGAATGCTGTCGATTCATGCATTTGCTAAACGCGCCCTGGCATTTAGGTGCTAGGCAATAAAGAAAGCCCTTCCCGAGCTCGCGTGCATACATAGCGCTGCACTTTCTTGTTGCATCAAAACCATCATGCGCATATCCGTAGTTTCTTCGCCTACCTCACCACAGCACACACCATAGCATCACCCGTGCTAGTCCATCCATACGTTACCGCGCCTGGCATGGCGTTAAAGGACAAGGTAGTGCTCAAAATGGGCGACACGATAGTGGATGTGTTCATGGGGCCGGTCTACGTGGAGAGCGCGCTCCGCCACCACCCGCACCACGCGCTCTTCTCGCCCGCCGACGCCAGCAGCACGTCGCTCTTCGCCAAGCGCGAGGGTCCGCTTCCCCCCGGGCGGATTCTTAAGCCGGGGCGGTGCTACCACCTCGTGCGGAAGGCGCAAGGGAAGAGCGGAATTACGGGCGGAGAGGACTCCGCCGCGCATTCGGATGATGGGGGGACGGCGGGGCGGAAGCCTCCGCGGGATTTGCGCAAGACGCCTTCCGCTAACGGCAGGAACGAGGTGAGCGCATGAGCTGGCGCGGCCAGTGCTGTTGGGTCTGGAGCGAACAGTGCGGGCTATAGTTTTTTGTTGTTTTCCCTGAGCCTTGAACGAACCCCGTGGAAGCCAAGAAAACCTGGAATTGCGACGAAGCTTCGGACGTAGCCCACGGTAGGAGGTTCGTTGACGTATGCGCAAGGCTACTCCCTTGTCAACGATGCGACGCGAGCGCGTTGCAGTCCCGCTTAACCCGCTCCCCCTCGCCCTCTCCTCCCCCCCCCTCGCCCCTTCAGCGCCAATCGTCTCCGCCCTCCGCGTATCCCACCTCCGGGGTTCCGCCACTGGCGCACGTGCCTGCGCGGTCCCCGCCGCGCGGCACTATCTTCGCGAAGCCCCGCCATCGCGTCAACCACAGCACCAGCGCGCTTCCCGACGTCTCCCCCGACGTCTCTCCGCCGCCCGCCCGGGGTGCAGCAGCCTTCCCCGCAGTCGCGCATGCCCCTGCCCACGAGGATGGCGGAGCGGGCAGGCGCGCGGGGGAAGCGGCGGGGGAGACTGGCGGGACGGCGCCCAACTGGAAGGCGGGGGATACCCGTGCGGGGGATGGGCAGCGCGGGGGGCTGGCGGCTTCCCCCGGACGGCTGATGGTGCCCGCGCTGAGGCGGTCTAGGCGCGGCATGCACCGCCCCTGCAGGTCGCTGAGCGGCAGCCCGGGGGAGATAGAGGGGCTCGCCGCGGGGGAGTGGGGGGAGGAGGAAGGAAGGGGGAAGGCGGGGGACGGGAGGTGGAGCAGCGCGCACGTGACTCCGCAGCACAGCGCGCACACGACACCTTATGTGAGCCCCCTTGGTAGCGCGCATGCGAGCCCAATGCGCGGGTCCCTCCTTAATTCATGCGGCAGGGCGGAGGAGAAGCAGCACAAGCCGCTGCACGCGGCGCATCTGCTCCAAGGGGATGCAGCCGCGCAGCACAGCGCCAGCCCGCTCAAGCCCAGACACCCAGGCAGGGAGGAGGGTGGAGCCAAGGGAGCAGGGGCGCAGGCAGGGGTGGGGGTGGTGGAGGCCGCGGGGAGCAGCCCCCTAAGGCGCAGCCATGGGCGCAGGCACTCCACGAGTGACGCTGTGGGCGCAGTGGGCGCACTGGAAGCGGTTGAGGCGCTCATTGGCGCGCAGAGGGTGCTCAGCATGGCTGAGGGGACCAGGGGGAGGGGGAGGGCGGAGGGGGAGGGGGGGGAGATGGGAGAGCAGGGGAAGGCGCAGAGAGGGGAGGGCGGGCAGGGGTGGGCGGAGGCACTGGTGGAGAAGATGAGGCAGCTGAGCCCGCTGCGGGGCAGAAGCCCGTTGAAGGGGCGGAGCCCGCTTAGAGGGAGGAGCCCCAAGTCACAGCGAGTGCATGCAGCAGAGGACAGCCATGGGCGCAGCAGCATGGGCGTGCGGCAGGAGGGAGAGCGCAGCCCTGACCTGGCACGGCCGCCCTCTGCTGTGCCCAGGAGAAGCAGTCTCAGCCCTCCCCGGGTGATACCTGACAGCAGTCTGAGCCCGCCCCGCCCGCCCATGCTTCACCCCCCCACCCCCGTGCTCTTCGCCACCAAGCCCACATTCACGCCCTGCCAGCCCATTCCTCGCCACATCGACGCCCAGCCGCGCATGGCCCAGGCGAGCCCTCCTGTGAGGCACGGGATGAGAGGCGGAGAGAACAACCCAGAGGTGAGCTGGGATGTGGGGAGGGAGGAGGAGAGGCAGGAGCTGCAGGGACAGGAGGAGGAGGAGCAGCAGCAGCAGCAGCAGCGTGGAGGGAGGGAGGAGGCACGGAAGGAGTTGAAGCGCAAGGAGTGTGACAAGGCCAAGGAGACCAGCGGTCGCGAGCGCAGCCCTCTGAGGCGCCTGCTGAGCGCCATGTCCCTGGATTCAGGCGCCCACGCTGGCAGGCCGCGGCGCGCCATGGACGACAGCATGGTGGGGCGCAAGGCCAAGGGCCGTGCGGCAGAAGCAAGGGCAAGTGGTGCTGCAGAGGCGTTGGCAGCAGGTGCAGAGGCAAGCGCGACAGGCGACTTGGAGTGCCGGGCTGCTCTGCAGGCGTTCAGGCGGCGCGTGGAGGTGCTGAATGGGGAGTGCCTCTTCAACTGGTCCACTGCTACTGCTGGCAAGGAGGAGAGGCGAGCCAGCATGTGGAAGCCGGATCTCCCGGATGTGCAGGAGGCGTGTGATGCCGGGTCGTTTGCGGCGCCCATCACACGCCACAAGCGCACACTGTCTGCTCAAATCACAAGCTGGCTCATCTAGGAGCAGATCATGTTATGGGAGCTCCACAAGTCCAGCAGACAAAAGGAGCAATCATGTCATGTGGGTGCACATGCTGTAGAAACATCCCCATTTATTTTATCCTAGTGGTAGAATATTGTTCCTCGTCGGATTCGATATGCAGGTTTTCTAGCATCTATGATCAATTCGCACGCATGTGATTACCCATAGCTTTCTATTATTGCTATTTAGCATGATTTATGGACCACATATTGAGATTGTTCCGTATGTGGGTACACTGAAACCGTAAAACCCTCTGCCATGCGCCGCACCCGCATTGGTGTTGTCGCCGCCGCTGATCAGCCAGCGCCACTCACGGCAATATCGAGGCACGGAGGACCACTCATAGCAGCATCAGCACGAGGATGAGCATTAGCTCCATTACTCCAAGCACCAGCAGCACATCATCCTCTCAGTCGCGCGACATCACTTCTGCGCGATCCTCACTCCCCCTGTCGTCGCGTCGCATCGCCGTGATCCACGTTCACGCGACAGCCGCTGAAACCTTTATCGCCACGCACCGCGGTTAAACTCAACTTGATCGCAATGCCGGCCATGGCGGCCCTCCTCTCGCAGTCGTCGCCTCTAGTAACGCGGATGGCCGTCCCCTCGTCCCCATCCGCCTCGTCCTCCCTCTCGTCCTCGTCCCTGGCGTCGCCAGTATTCATTTCCCCCAACCGCATGCCAGCAGCCTCTCACGCCCGAGCGCGAGTAGCATCGCGGCAGCCCAAGTCGCTGACGGTGCAAGGTGCGCGCGATCCCGTAGCTTGGCATGCCACGGTCAAGGCTTAGCGCCTCTTGACGCGGATGAAGAAGCGCCGGATGCACGCCTGTTGTTGGCCGGATTAGCGTCGCGTGCCGTGCTAACGCCAAGGCTAGAATGCAATGCTGCTGCTGTGTGTGGTCCTGCGCGCCTTTCACTCGTTCCTTCCGCGCGCATGCGCCGCTGCTTGCAACCTCTTCCTTCAAATACGCCCCTCCCTCGCTCTCCCGCGTCGTCATTGCCATGGCTGCGTCCCTCCCTCCTGTTCTGTGCCCCGCTGCATGCTTGGCCCGGGGGCTCGCCGGGTCCATCGCATGCTTGGCCGTGTCTCTCTCTCCCGTGTTCCCGTGCCCCGTTGCATGCTCGCCTCATGGTTCGCCTGGTCGATCGCATGCATCAGCAGCGACGGGCGACGCGAGCGACGACGGCGACAATGTGGTAACTCTGCTGGACTACGGCGCGGGGAATGTGCGAAGCGTGCGAAATGCCATTCGCCTGCTGGGTTACGAGATCAACGACGTGAGTAGCGACGAGGGAATCTGGCAGGGTATGCGCCGAGTGCGCTGGTCCTTCGTTTCTGGAGGGGGATGGCGGCCATGGGTGGGTTGAACTCCGAAACACGCATTCGGGTTGGTCTCATTCCACCTTCTCAATCCCGCATATGCTTTACCCCCCACCCCACCTCCCCCACCCTGCTCCCATCCTTCCCCCACCCACCCATCCCCTTCTCCCCCCTCCTCCCCTTCCCCCCTCTCCACATCACCCCCAGGTGAGCGAGCCCGAGGATATCCTAGCAGCGAAGAAGCTCATCTTCCCGGGCGTGGGGGCGTTCAGAGCCGCCATGGACGTGCTCAACAGCCGAGGGTGGGTGGTAGCCTGGACGTGCTCAACAGCAGAGGGTGAGCCTTCACTGCCCACGCCTGCGGGCAGCTGCCGAGGGCGAGGGTTGGCTCAGGGCTGGGGGCTGAGGGTAGTAGCCGAGGGTAGGGATAAATGGGCGAGGGTGGGTGTTTTCGTCGTCGGAGTGCCATGCGAAGTTGTTGGATGGCAGAGAGTGCAGGCTGATGGCAGCGAGTGCAGGCTGATGGCAGCGAGTGCAGGCTGATGGCGGAGAGTGCAGGCTGATGGCGGAGAGTGCAGGCTGACGGCAGCGAGTGCAGGCTGATGGCGGAGAGTGCAGGCTGATGGCGGAGAGTGCAGGCTGATGGCGGAGAGTGCAGGCTGATGGCAGCGAGTGCAGGCTGATGGCGGAGAGTGCAGGCTGATGGCGGAGAGTGCAGGCTGATGGCGGAGAGTGCAGGCTGATGGCGGAGAGTGCAGGCTGATGGCGGAGAGTGCAGGCTGATGGCGGAGAGTGCAGGCTGATGGCGGAGAGTGCAGGCTGATGGCGGAGAGTGCAGGCTGATGGCGGAGAGTGCAGGCTGATGGCGGAGAGTGCAGGCTGATGGCGGAGAGTGGAGGCTGATGGCGGAGAGTGCAGGCTGATGGCGGAGAGTGCAGGCTGATGGCGGAGAGTGCAGGCTGATGGCGGAGAGTGCAGGCTGATGGCGGAGAGTGCAGGCTGATGGCGGAGAGTGCAGGCTGATGGCGGAGAGTGCAGGCTGATGGCGGAGAGTGCAGGCTGATGGCGGAGAGTGCAGGCTGATGGCGGAGGGTGGAGGGTGAGCACACCAGTGGGCTTCCGTAACAGCAATGAAGCCATGTTCTTTTCGCTTCCACCCCTCTCTCTCTCTCTCTCTCTCTCTCTCTCTCTCTCTCTCTCTCTCTCTCTCTCTCTCTCTCTCTCTCTCTCTCTCTCTCTCTCAAGCGGTCCGTTTATTGCTTGGAAAACTGGGTACAGGCTAGGCAAGGCAGGCAAGGGGCAGCAAGGCAAGGTACGTGCATGTTTGGGGGCTCGAAACTACACGAGCTCCCCTAGGGGCTCTGCTATGGCAAAGCAGTCCCCGGGTGCCATGTCGGCGTCAGGGGTGCCCACTGGGGTGTGGGGGGCAGGGGAGGCTTCGTTAACTTTCCCCAGGTAAGCCAGGGCCTGTGCCCGCTGCAGCGTCACTGACCAGCGTTGGCGAAACTGGTGGAGCAATTTTGCGGCCTGGTAGGAGCTGGGGTCCGCATTGAAAAGTCTCCTGGCCCCTGTGTCAGCCAGCAGCTTCAAGAAGGTAGGGACCTCGGCGCATGGGCAGCCGTATGTCTCGACTGCAAGTGGGAAAAATCCGACATACGGAGCCCGATTTCGGTAATGGGAGATTTTCTTGTCAGCTTGCTCCCGGGCCATGTATCCGCGTCCTTTTCTTGCGTCCGGGTCCCGGCTGCTGATGGGATCTGTGACAGTGACGTCACAGATCCAGACGGCTCCAGAACTGCGGTCTCGGAGGGCGAGGTCGGCCTTGTGGCCGTCTACGGGGCTGTAGATGGTGGTCTCCTTGGTGACTATAAAGTCAGCATCCCGGGCCATCCGTATGCTCTCGTCCCGCAGGGCATTATGGGTGTCAGTCCGACCGTGCCCGGTGCCACACCGGAGCAGGTGGTTGGGCAGCCTAGTGTCGAGGATTTCAAATTCCTCGGCGCAGTTGCAAGTGCGGGGGGCTGGGAATGGAAGGCCGAGGCGGAAGGCCAGGGCAATGGCGAAGTGTGGAGCTTCGAGGCGGAGTGATGGGAAGATGGGGATGGCATGAAGCCAGTCCCCTGCTCCATATCCAGCCAGGGAATAGAGGCGTTGGGTGTGCCCAGAGAGTGGGTTTGGGTCCATTGTCCGCGTGGCTGCCACCTGGCCGGCGTATCGCACGGCCTGGACTTCGAGGGATAAGCGGTGTTGGAGTGGGGAGCCGGAGGGTTCCCTCCTCTCGGAGTGCAGGAGCTCCCGGGCTCGTGGGGGCATCGCCGTTTCACACTTCGCCAGCCAGGTATGCAAGTGGGTGGGGCTGGTGAAAGGTGGCGTGAGGTGCCGGACAGCGTCAGCCAGGGGCCCTCCTGACGCTGCTGGGAGGGCAGCCAAGAGGCCCTGGGCTTGGGTGAGGCTGGTGAGGTAGGCTGGGTGTCCCTCAATTGCGGGGTCGGTTAGACCCAGTCCTCCAAGGGAGGGAGGGAGGGACGCTTGAGCCCAAGTGCGCGCCTGCTCCACCTCCCCTCGAGGCTGTTGGAGGTTGCAGGCACGCAGGAGGGTATGGAAGAGCTCCCTACCCCAGTCGGACCAGACGTCCAAGGGTAGGAAGTCAAGGGGGGTGGTGCGGGTTAAGTATGAGACACGCCGGGACACGCAGCGTGTGAGGAGGAGGGATGAGGACTGAGGGTCCATTGTGGCCAGTGTGGCGAGGGGTTCGGCTAGCAGGGCTAGCTGGGTGCGGAGGAATGCGGCTGTGCCCTCGGCTGTGCCTATAAAGCTGCCAAGCACGCGGACGCCTTCAGTGTTGAAAGGTATGTCTGGGGGAAGGCGGTCGGGTGCAGGGCGCTCGGCTGACCATGCTGCGCATTTCGCGGGGTTGTGGGAGAGACCGATGCGGTCCATGGCGGCTGTGAAGGTGAGGAATGCCGAGGTGCAGGCGTCCGGGTTGCCGACGAAAGTGACGTCGTCAGCGTATGCGAGGCAAAGGACCTCGGGGTGGGCCGCGGCGGTTGCCTGGAGGGCTGGGTGGATGGCTGCTGCGAAGAGGAGGGGGCCCATGGGATCCCCTTGGCGAACTCCCCGTGCGCTGAGTAGGGGCGGGCTATCAAACTCAGCGTCGAGATAGAGCAGAGACGGCGCGCCATACGAGAGTTGGATAAATGGAAGGAGCGGGCGGAGGGGCGAGGTGTTGATTGCGTGGATGATTGCCCCACGGTCAACGCTATTAAAGGCGTTCGAGAGGTCGACTTGTAGGATGAGTGAGCCCGGGCGCGCAGAGGTAAAGCCCCTGGTGGCGTGGATGATTGTTTCCCCGCCGCTCCTGATGGCTACCCCGTATTGGTGTGGTAGGAAGTAGTCTTGCGCGGATTGCGTGGAGGAGATTAGCGCGGCTTTTGCCGCCAGTCGATGGAGACACTCCCCTATTGCGATGGGGCGGGTACCCCCATCTGGCTTGGTAAGGGCCAGGAGGCGTGAGGAGGTAACGAGCTGGCTGACCTCGTGCGGCAGGTTACCCGCCAGTAACCGCTGGACGAGCTTGTGGAGGTTTGTGGCGACGGTGGGGTTGGACAGCGAGGCGTCGCGAAGGTGCTCGAAGGTCATCCCCGAGGGGCCTGCCCCAACTCCATTTTCGGAGCGGGCGAGGAGCTTCGCGAACGTAGCGAAATCGACTGTCGGCGGCCTGCAGTTTTCGTCAAGCCGTGGCCAGGTGAGGCTTTCGACAAGCGGAGGGGGGTGTTTTGACTTCAGCGCGTCCAGGACCGTGGGGGTGGACTTGCTGACTGGGGTCGAAGTCAACGCGAGCAGTGCCCGTCGCAAACTGCCTCGTCGTACCAAGCCCTCGGCGCGGGATATTTTCCCGAGAGTGTCAGGTACGTGGCGGGGAGGGGGTGGCAGGGTGACAGCAGAGGCAGCAGCTTGGTACAGTGTGTCCCACTGGCCCGCGAGAAATTGTCGGAGTCGTCGTTCCGTCGCGGGCCAGTCAGGGCGTCGAGGCGAGGGTAGGCGAAGTGTGAGGCGCGGGAGGTAAAGTAACAGGGTCCAACCCTCGATGGAGGTTGGATGTTTGGCGAGGAAAAGGAGGGGTGTCAGGAGGGTGAGCGCGAAAAGTTGACGGATTTGGGGGGGTAACCGGCGGGAGAGAGGGGGTTGGCGACTGTCGCAGAGAACTGCGACATCCCACGTGGCGATGACGGCGAATCTGGAGGGGTCATTCGCCAGTTCTTCCGGGGACAACTGCTGGGCTGCCTGGGGGTGGGTGTCCAGCGGTGCCCGAGTATTGTGCAAACGGCTGGACCCTCGTCCCCTAGATCTTGGAGATGGGTCAGTCTCTCGTCCTCCAGCGCGCCTGTTTGCTTCGACGTGTTCCTCCTCACTGGAGGTCTCAGTCGGGGGGTCTCCCTGGTTCCCTGGTATATAAGTTCCGTCCGCCCGTTCCTCCTCATCAGTCGTTCGTTGCAGTTCCGCGGCACTTAAAGCCCTGTTCGCTGCCTGCTGGAATCCGTTCAGCGGTCCTCCGTCGGAGGACAGATTGCCACGCCTTGCCGCCCCGCGACCGCGCCCTCCGGCTGTCCGTGTGTGGAGTCTTCCGCGTCCGCCTCCGTGGTTTCCTCTCGGGGCGGCCCTGGTCGTCGTTCGGCTTTCGTGTCGAGTCGTGGGGGGAGCCGAGTGCGGTGCGCCTCCTCGGGATGGAGCGACCAGCGCGGGAGCGTTCTGCCGATTTGGGGAGTACTGGGGACAGCGAGTCCCCCCAAGGTCGGGCGAGTCCTCCGGCGTCGTCGAACCGGGATTGGGAGCGCGGGCTCCTCGTCCCCTCGGCGGCCCGCCAACAGACTCCTGAGCGGATGCGGGGGCAGTCGCGGGGCAGGACTGCCGCGCCCCCGAGACACGAGGAGAAATCCCCTGAGCGCGCCGTGGAAATTGGACGTGAGCCAGTGGCGCGTGGCGAGGTGCGGCAGTCACCGTGCCAGCAGCATCCCTCTCGCCGAGGAACGCCTCAGCGCCGCCCACAGGCGGGGCCAGGGCAGCAGCGCCGGACTCCGCAGGCGCCGCGCGGGCGTTCGGGCCAGCGCGCCGGCTGGAGGGCTGGCGGGGGGAGTAACCGTGGGTCCGCAGCGGAGAGGCGCCTAGGGCGGGCCGCGGCGACTCTCGAGGGCTTGTTCCGCAGTGTCGCCCAACCCCAGCAGGCTCTGGCGTATTCTCCGCAGCTTCTGGCGCCCCAGCAGTACCAGCAGGCGCACTTGCCTCCCGTGCGTTTACCCCTTCCTCAGGCACCGGCGCCGGCATTCCCTCCCCGCAGTGTGACATCTCTCCCGCTCCTTGACAGCCAGCACCTCTTGGCGTCCCTTCCCTCTGCACCTCCTCCGCCAGTCCTCCCCTCGGCCGGTCCCTTCGATCCGCGTCTCTCTCTCTCTCTCTGCCCTGAGTTCCCCCACCCCCTCCTCCTCTCGCCCCACCCTCCTCCCGCCTATCCTGGCTCCCGCCCCGCCTACCCTATGGCGCTCTAGTCAACGCCATCCCGCATGACGTTGCCTTGAAATGAAACCCCCCTTCCATGCGCGTCTGCTTGGCTCGTATGCCCTCCCCCCCTTCCCCCTCCCCCCCCCTGCCAGCCTATCTGACACCATCCGGCAGTACGTGGCGTTGGACCGCCCCTTCGTGGGCATCTGCTTGGGTAATGTGCCCCACCCCCTTTCATATCCCACTCTCGTGCTCACTCCCCCCCCCCCCCCCTGCCAGTCTGTCTGATGCCATCCGGCAGTATGTGGCGTTGGACCGCCCCTTCCTGGGCATCTGCCTGGGGCTGCAGCTGCTGTTCGATGGTAGCGAGGAGTTTGGCGACGGTGAGGGGCGGACAGGGGGATGGGATAGGGGGAAGGGGAGATGGGGGGACAGGGGGATGGGATAGGGGGAAGGGGAGATGGGGGGACAGGGGGATGGGATAGGGGGAAGGGGAGATGGGGGGACAGGGGGATGGGATAGGGGGAAGGGGAGATGGGGGGACAGGGGGATGGGATAGGGGAAGGGGAGGTGGGGGGACAGGGGGATGGGATAGGGGGAAGGGGAGATGGGGGACAGGGGGATGGGATAGGGGAAGGGGAGATGGGGGACAGGGGAATGGGATAGGGGAAGGGAGATGGGGGGACAGGGGGATGGGATAGGGGGAAGGGGAGATGGGGGACAGGGGATGGGATAGGGGAAGGGGAGATGGGGGACAGGGGGTGGGATAGGGGAAGGGGAGGTGGGGGACAGGGGGATGGGATAGGGGGAAGGGAGATGGGGGGACAGGGGGATGGGATAGGGGAAGGGGAGATGGGGGACAGGGGGATGGATAGGGGGAAGGGGAGATGGGGGACAGGGGGGTGGAAGGAAGGGGGGATGGGGGAAGGAGGGATGGGTTGTTTTTTTAGCATAGTGAAAGCACGGCCCCATCTGCCTGGGGCTGCAGCTGCTGACGGCAGTGGGGAGTTGGGGAATGGTGAGAGGGGCATGGTGATGGTGAGAGGGGCATGGGGATGGTGAGAGGGGCATGGGGATGGTGAGAGGGGCATGGGGATGGTGAGAGGGGCATGGGGATGGTGAGAGGGGCATGGGGATGGTGAGAGGGGCATGGGGATGGTGAGAGGGGCATGGGGATGGGTAGGATGGAATCATGCAAGATGGAGGGAGGGAGGGAGGGAGGGAGGCAGAGAGGAAGTGAGAGTGCAACGTGCATGCCACAGGCCTTGGCTGTCATGCCACTGTGTCATTCTGCAACCCCCATTCCCCAAATTGCCAAATTCACGCCCACCTCTCTCCCTCCCCATGTTTCTACCTCCTCACCCCCCCCTCCCCCAGTGGAGGGACTCGGCATCATCCCCGGCACCGTGTCCCGGTTCGATGGATCCACGGGGCTCACTGTGCCGCAGATTGGGTGGAACGGGCTGCAGATCGTGCAATCTGAGCCGTCCATCCTGGATGGGGTGAATGGGCGCCACGTGTACTTTGTGCACTCGTACCGAGCCACTCAGGTGAGAGTCAACGCCACTCAGGCGAGAGTCAACGCCTCTCAGGTGAGAGTCAACGCCACTCAGGCGAGAGTCAATGCCGCCCAGGTGAAGCTGATAGCCGATAAAAAGCCCTTGCCACTTTCACTCCACAATCCCCCCTCCCACTCCCATGCTCTAGCACCACACTCGCTCCCGCCTTTTGTCCCAAGCTTTCACCTCTTCACCCCCCACCCCAACTTCCCCTCCCCCCTCCCCCTTCCCCCTCCTTCCAGACCCTGTCAACAGCGAGTGGGCGCTGGCGACAACACCGTGCTGCCCCCAATCTACGGCGAGCTATACGCCTTTCCTATCTTAGCCTCCACCCCCCCCTCCCCCCTTCTCTGCCTCTCCGCCCGCAACCAACCCCCCAGACCCCCGCCAACAGCGAGTGGGTGCTGGCCACTGCGAACTACGGCGAGCCGTACGTGGCCGCAGTGAGGAAGGGCAACGTGCAAGCCGTGCAGTTCCACCCGGAGAAGTCGGGAGGTGAGGGGCGAGGGAGGGGAGGCAGGGGAGAAGTGAGAGGTGGTGGAGGTTGACAGCAGCAGCGAGGAGAGGAGGGGCAATGTGCAGGCTGTGAGAGGAAAGAGGGGGGGGGAAGTCGGGAGGTGAGAAGTCGGGAGATGAGAAGTCGGGAGGTGAGAAGTCGGGAGGTGAGAAGTCGGGAGGTGAGAGGTCGCAAGGTGCGAAGTCGGGAGGTGAGAAGTCGGGAAGTGCGAAGTCGGGAGGTGAGAAGTCGGGAGGTGAGAAGTCGCGAGGTGAGAAGTCGGGAGGTGAGAAGTCGGGAGGTGAGAAGTCGGAGGTGAGAAGTCGGAGGTGAGAAGAGAGGCAGGGGGGGTGTGGCAGGGGGGTGGTGGCAGCGGAGGTGTGTGTGCGGTGATTGCGGTAGCAGGCGAGTGTGGTCACTGCTGCATTCTCCCTACATTCGCGTGCACCGTCCGTTCATGCGTCCTGTCTCTTCCACCTCACTCAAGTCATGCCCATGCCTGCCCATGCCCATGCCCATGCCCATGCCCACACCGTGGCCATTTGTATTGTTGCTGTGCATCCATGCGCCCTCCCTGCTCCCCATGCCCTCCCTCTCCTCCCTCTTCCCCCCCCGCCAGTGGTGGGGCTGGACATCTTGCGCCGCTTCCTGGGGCCCAACAGGAGCCAGCAGGCCAAGGCGGGTGCCCTGCCCTCTCTGCCCTCTCTGCCCTCTCTGCCCTCTCTGCCCTCTCTGCCCTCTCTGCCCTCTCTGCCCTCTCTGCCCTTTCTGCCCTTTCTGCCCTCTCTGCTCTCTCTGCCCTCTCTGCCCTCTCTGCCCTCTCTGCCCTCTCTGCCCTCTCTGCCCTCTCTGCCCTCTCTGCCCTCTCTGCCCTCTCTGCTCTCGCTGCTCTCTCTGCTGCCTTTGCTCACCTGTGCGGGCTTTACTTAGTTGGTAGACTGGTTTTGCTTAGTTGAGTGTCTTTTTATCCTGCTGATTCTACCTGCGTTACGTATTCTATGTGCCAAATTGGCACGGGCATCATACCACGTGACATCACATAACATGGCATCCCCTGGTATCACGTGCTATCACATGTATGCTCCTTCACATGCCACAGCACAGCACAGCTCAGCACCGCACCGCACCGCACAGATACAAAACAGCACCGCACCGCACCGCACAGCATGCCAGGAGGTGGAGGCGGCATGCAGCCAGCCCCTGCAGGGACTGCGGGCATCGCAGCTAGCAACGAGGGTGATCACATATTTGGACGTGAGGGCCGATGACCCTGGCGACCTGATATTCACATCCCATCCCATCCCATCCCATCCCATCCCATCCCATCCCATCCCATCCCACTTCCCACCCAATCCCATCCCTTCCCTTCCCATCCCACGGCACGGCATGGCACAAGCAGGAGGTGGAGGCGGCGTGCAGCAAGCCCCTGCGCGGGCCCAGGGCGTCGCAGCTAGCAAAGCGCGTGATTGCTTGCCTGGACGTGCGCGCCAACGACCGCGGCGACCTGGTGGTGACTAAGGGCGACCAGTACGACGTCAGAGAGCAGGGCGACGAGCGCGAGGTGAGGCAGAGGGAGAGATGATAGTGAGATGATAGTGAGATGATAGTGAGATGATAGTGAGATGATAGTGAGATGATAGTGAGATGATAGTGAGATGATAGTGAGATGATAGTGAGATGATAGTGAGATGATAGTGAGATGATAGTGAGATGATAGTGAGATGATAGTGAGATGATAGTTGAGATGATAGTGAGATGATAGTGAGATGATAGTGAGATGATAGTGAGATGATAGTGAGATGATAGTGAGATGATAGTGAGATGATAGTGAGATGATAGTGAGATGATAGTGAGATGATAGTGAGATGATAGTGAGATGATAGTGAGATGATAGTGAGATGATAGTGGGATGGTGGCTTCTGGCATGTTAGACTTAGGGATGCACAGAGAATCCGAATCCTCGAACCCTGGATTCAAAGTTGACTCGAAAAACCTCAAATCCGGATTCTGAGATTCGACCCCTTCTCGACTCGTTGAAACCCAGCTTCGGCGAATTCGTCGACAAGGAATTCAAGCCGGACTCACCTTCCCCCCCATGCACCCCCCCCAATGCACTCCCCCACCCCATCCATTCCCCCCATGCATCACCCCATGCATCCCCCCCAATGCATCCCCCCTATGCATCCCCCCCATGCATCCCCCCCATGCATCTCCCCCCATGCATCCGTCCCCATGCATCCGTCCCCATGCATCCGTCCCCATGCATCCGTCCCCATGCATCCGTCCCCATGCATCCGTCCCCATGCATCCGTCCCCATGCATCCGTCCCCATGCATCCATCCCCATGCATCCGTCCCCATGCATCCGTCCCCATGCATCCGGCCCAATGTATCCGGCCCCATGCATCCGGCCCCATGCATCCGGCCCCATGCATCCGGCCCCATGCATCCCCCTGCGCTGCGCTTGCCGTCCTCCACTCCCCCTCAGAAACTTTCCTTCCGGACGCTTGTCGCGTTGTCTTGAGGAACACAGTCAGGCCAGGGTGCCCCTTCGGCACCTCACACATGGCCGCACTACCATCCACCCCCACATCCACCTCGATGTACTCCCATCCACCCCTATGCACTCCCATCCACCCCTATGCACTCCCATCCACCCCTATGCACTCCCATCCACCCCTATGCACTCCCATCCACCCCTATGCACTCCCATCCACCCCTATGCACTCCCATCCACCCCTATGCACTCCCATCCACCCACATTCACCCCATTCACCCGGACCCCCCTCCCTCCCAGGCCATCCTCTCAGGTGCGCAACCTTGGCAAGCCAGTGGAGCTGGCGGGGCGCCGTACTTCCAGGAGGGGGCGGACGGAGCCAGTGCTGGTTGCAGCGCCAAATGGCACCCCTGCCTGCACCCGCCATTTCCATTCCCCATTCCCCCAATTCCCCCAATTCCCCTCTCCTCCCCCCCCAAACACCCCCCCCCCCTTCCCCACCACCAGGTGCGCAACCTGGGCAAGCCAGTGGAGCTGGCGGCGCGGTACTTCGAGGAGGGGGCGGACGAGGTGGCGTTTCTCAACATCACGGGGTTCCGGGACTTCCCCCTGGGCGACCTGCCCATGCTCGAGGTGATGCCCATGCTCGAGGTCAGGGCGGTGGGGGCAAAGCAATGGTAGGGTTGGCGCTAGGGGTGGTGGTCCAGTGAGGCGGGTTGTATAGTGCGCTTGAGAGTGGCGTTCCTCCTTTTTCACGAGTCTCAGGGACGCCCCACGGGCCACGGGGCGACCTGCGCATTCTCCGGGTGATGCCCGTGCTCGAGGTGATGCCCGTGCTTGAGGTGATGCCCGTGCTCGAGGTGATGCCCGTGCTCGAGGTGATGCCCGTGCTCGAGGTGACAGAGCCATGATCCAGATAACTGAAGCAATTCTCAAACTTCGATTGCGTCTGCCTCACCATTCTCGGTTCAACCCAAACCCTTCAGTACTGCGCACCTCAACCCTACGCCCTCACCTCCTCAACTGCTTCCTCGGCTCTCTCCCCATTTCTCGCATTCTCCCCTCCTCTCCCTTCCCCTCTATGCTGTGCTGTGCCCCTCGCCCCATAACCTCACCCGCTGCAGGTGATGAAGCGTGCATCGGAGCGCGTGTTTGTGCCGCTCACAGTGGGGGGGGGCATCAGAGACTTCACGGACGCCAATGGCAGGTGCGCAGCGGGGGGATGTGGTGGCAGCGGGGGCAGATGTGGCACCGCGTGCTGGTTGTTGAAATCTTAGTTGGTCAATTACGTTGACGTGTACGTACGTTTACGCCTTACGTTTACGCGTACGTTTGTGTACCAAGAACGACTTTACGTCTGTGGGCAGGTTAAAAACTTTTGGGCCTGCCGTAGATCTAGGTGTTTAAGATGGAGGAGTGCCCACCTTTGCTAAAAGCTGCGTGCACTCTGTGAACTATGCTCCCCCCAATCCCAATCCCCCTTCTCCCGCAACAACCCTTATCGGTCTTCCTCTCATAACTTCAAATCCACCCACACTCCTGATCTCCTTGTCTTAGTTTGTTTTCCACATAGTTAGCCTTAGCCGCAAGTCTCGCGCATCCTAGGGCTGCTTTTTTTGCTCTTGGTTCTGTTTTTCACCCCGGCCATAAAAATTCCAAAACTGCCCGCCAAAATGTAAGTAAAGGTAAAGTACGTGTAAGTAAAGGTAAAGTGCGTTTACGCGTCACATTACGTTTACGTAGGTGCTCTGGGCGTAATTGACCAACTAAGGTTGAAATCAATGTGTGTGCCACCATGTGATGGCATTGGCAGGCAGGCAGTGATGGCATCGGCAGGCAGAGTTCAGTAATGCAAGTGTTCGCACATGTGCCTCCTCGCCTCTCATGTCGACGCCTCTCATGCCCACGCCTCTCATGCCCACGCCTCTCATGCCCACGCCCATGCCCGTGCCCATGCCCGCGCCCACGCGCCCACGCTCACACGCTCACGCGCCCACACACTCCCAACCAGGCCCTGCACCTCCATCGATGCAGCAGTGGTTTACGTCCGTTCGCCCAACCAGGTATCAAATACCCATGCCTTTATCCACTCAAATATAACACACCCACGCCCGTATCCCTCTCCCCCCCCCCTTCCCCCACCCGAAGGCCATACACCTCCTGGAGGTGGCGGCGGAGTATTTCAGGTCCGGGGCCAACAAGGTGTGTGTCGCACACCCTCACCGACACCCAACCCTCCCCCCACCCCCAGGCCGTACACCTCGCTGGAGGTGGCAGCGGGGTACTTCAGGCCCGGGGCCGACAAGGTGTGGTAACCTATGCCGTGAACCACTCAAGCTTTACACACTCATTCCTCTATACCCCCCACTCCCCAGGCCGTACTCATCCCTGGAGGTGGCAGCAGAGTACTTCAGGTCCGGCGCCGACAAGGTGTCCATCGGCAGCGAGGCCGTGTTCGCAGCGGAGGAGCTGATGAGGTCGGGGGTGAGTGCGCTCCATGGTGCGCCGGCATTCCTATGCCTGTCCGCTGCTCTCGTATCGTCCTCACTTTCCGCCAGCTGTTCTCTCGACCCCTGTGCTGAGTATTCTGCGTGTCTCTTGCTCTGTCTTTATGTGTTGCTCTGAGTGCAGAAGAAGACCGGCAAGACAGGAATAGAGCAGATCTCTTATGTGTATGGCAACCAGGTAACACCCATGCCATCTGTATGGCAACCAGGTAACACCCATGCCATCTGTATGGCAACCAGGTAACACCCATGCCATCTGTATGGCAACCAGGTAACACACATGCCATCTGTATGGCAACCAGGTAACACACATGCCATCTGTATGGCAACCAGGTAACACACATGCCATCTGTATGGCAACCAGGTAACACACATGCCATCTGTATGGCAACCAGGTAACACACATGCCATCTGTATGGCAACCAGGTAACACACATGCCATCTGTATGGCAACCAGGTAACACACATGCCATCTGTATGGCAACCAGGTAACACACATGCCATCTGTATGGCAACCAGGTAACACACATGCCATCTGTATGGCAACCAGGTAACACACATGCCATCTGTATGGCAACCAGGTAACACACATGCCATCTGTATGGCGTGTTGCATCACTTGCTTGTTGCCCCTTCAGCCCCCCTCCTAGGCCTGTTGCATGCTTTTCTCTCTATTCTTGTGCCGCGTGTTCTCCCTGCCTGACCGCCCTGCCCCGCCTCTCAGGCGGTGGTGGTGAGCATCGACCCCAAGAGGGTGTACGTGCACTCGCCAGACGACGTGCCCTACAAATGCGTCAAGGCCTCAACACCAGGTGGCTGCTCTCTCTCCCTCTGCCAAGAGTTTGCCATTGAGAAGGGTTTGCTTAGAATCATGAGAATCATGAGCTCTGTCGTCTGAGCCGTACGCCTCACCCCTCATGGCCACTCTCTCACGCGCGCACCTTGCCTCTCCACCTTCCTCCTCGTGTGCCTCTGGGCTGTCTCCCAACGCAGGCCCTAACGGGGAGGAGTATGCGTGGTACCAGTGCACGGTGAGATACGATATGTGCTGCTGTCAGTACCTTTGGTTCGTGCATGTGCATGGGCGCGCTCACACAAAGGGCGTTGGTCTCTGCTGTGCGCTCGTGCATGTCAGGCAGTGCATCGCGATTCAGCATGTCAGGCAGTGCATTGCGATTCCACTAGCCATGCTGCTTTGTGCGCTGCCTGCCCTGTGGTGCAGGTGAGTGGCGGCAGGGAGGGGCGCCCCATAGGCGCGTACGAGCTGGCACAGGCAGTGGAGCAGCTGGGGGCGGGGGAGATCCTGCTCAACTGCATCGACTGCGATGGTGAGATGTGCTCCGCTCAACTGCATCGACTGCGATGGTGAGATGTGCTCAGCTCAACTGCATCGACTGCGATGGTGAGATGTGCTCCGCTCAACTGCATCGACTGCGATGGTGAGATGTGCTCAGCTCAACTGCATCGACTGCGATGGTGAGATGTGCTCAGCTCAACTGCATCGACTGCGATGGTGAGATGTGCTCCGCTCAACTGCATCGACTGCGATGGTGAGATGTGCTCAGCTCAACTGCATCGACTGCGATGGTGAGATGTGCTCAGCTCAACTGCATCGACTGCGATGGTGAGATGTGCTCAGCTCAACTGCATCGACTGTGATGGTGAGATGTGCTCAGCTCAACTGCATCGACTGCGATGGTGAGATGTGCTCACCTCAACTGCATCTACTGCGATGGTGAGACAATGAGACTTCCCTGCAATCAGCATGGGCAGCAACGCTGAAGCAATGTGGCCATTCCTGCATCTCCGTTCCTCCCCTCCTCTTTCTGCCCATCTTCCTCCCTCTCTGCTTCTTACACAACTCCCCCCCAATTTCTATCCTCTTTTTTCCTCTCCCCCCCCCCCTCCCCCCGCCCCTCAGGCCAGGGCAACGGCTTTGACTTGGACCTGGTGGACCTGGTGTCGTCAGCAGTCACCATCCCGGTCATCGCCAGCAGCGGCGCTGGCACGCCACAGCACTTCTCGCAGGTGTTTGAGAGCACGGGGGCCTCCGCTGCGCTGGCCGCTGGCATCTTCCACAGGAATGAGGTGAGTCTTCTCCCTGGTGGTAGCGATACTGCTTCTGTGGCAACGAGGCGAGGCCCTTCGCTAGCACCACTACTGAGTCAGCTCCACACAACATGCTTCTGCCTCTGCTGCCGTGGCTGCTGGCATCGTCCGCCGCAACGAGGTGAGGCAGGGCAGCTGTCCCACTGCTAATGGCTAAACGCGCTGCTGAGGCCTTCCAGCAGCGCGGTGGTCCCTACTGCGATTCCGTGGCGCTGCTTTGCTCCGCATGGAGAGTGGCGAGGGCCAAGAATGGGCAGTCGGCAGTGCACAATCGTGTGTCCGTCCCATGTGCCTGTGTGCCTGCGTGTGTGGATGTGTGTCTGTGCATGTGCGCGTGTGTGTGCTCGTGTGTGTGTGTGTGTGTGTGTGTGTGTGTGTGTGTGTGTGCGTGCGTGCGTGCGTGTGTGTGTGTGTGCGTGTGTGTGTGTGTATGCATGCGTGCGTGTGCGTGTGCGTGCGCGTGCGTGTGCTCGTGTGTGTGTGTGTGTGTGTGTGTGCATACGTGCGTGTGCTCGTGTGTGTGTGTGTTTGTGAGTGCGCGCGCGCGTGCGTGTGCTCGTGAGTGCGCGCGCGCGTGCGTGTGCTCGTGTGTGCGTGTGCTCGTGTGTGTGTGTGTGTGTGTGTGTGTGTGTGTGTGTGCATGCGTGCGTGTGCTCGTGTGTGTGTGTGTGTGTGTGTGTGTGTGTGCATGCGTGCGTGTGCTCGTGTGTGTGTGTGTGTGTGTGTGTGTGTGTGTGCATGCGTGCGTGAGCTCGTATGTGTGTGTGTGTGTGTGTGTGTGTGTGTGTGTGTGCCCCGCAGGTGTCCATAGAGGCGGTGAAGACGCACCTGGCAGAGGAGGGCATCGAGACGCGCCTGCTGTGATGCAGAGGGGGAGAAGGGGATGGACGCAGCTCACGAGTGCAGCACAAGTGTGCGTGTGTGTGTGTGTCATTCAGAAAAACACTTATGATAGGGATCTCATCTCATCTCATGCACATGGAGCGCTCGAAACGTTGTTGTAGGACAAACTAATATTCATACATCCCGAAACCCACCTATGCTGTGCGTCATGCATCTGGAGCGCACTTACTACATAGGTACACCAGAAGGCTGTTATCACAAATCAGGCTTCTGCTACGGTTCACTAACAATTCCATTGCAAGCAGGGCGAGTCACGAGGCCGCTGCCTCCACTCGGGCTGGTGGCACCCCCCCTGCTGCCGCGCCCTGCTGCTGCACGGCGGCCCTCACCTTCGCCTGCAGCACCATCGTCACCTCCTCCAGCAGCTGCCGCTTCGCACGCGCCACCTGGTGGTGGGGTGGGGTGGGGTGGGGTGTGGTGTGGCAGGAAAAGAGGATTGGAGCCCACGTGTGAGTGGCAGCACCAAGGTAACGCCTAGAAGCTGCCACGTGGAGCGCACCACCTGGCCAGGGCGTGGGGTGCGGGGTAGGAGATGGGATGGTGTGGTGTGGATGGGATCAGATCAAGGCCCCACATGCGCATGGCAGCACCATCACCACCTGATAGCAGCACATCCCAATAGCAGCACGCGCCACCTGGCCAGGGGGTGGCCATGACCCGCACCTCCCAGTGCTGAGGCCGAGACAGCTCCCAGGAGCACGAGGACCCACGCCCAAGAGCACCCACGCCCAAGAGCACCCACGCCCAAGAGCACCCACGCCCAACAGCACCCACGCCCAAGAGCACCCACGGCGACGAGTGCATGTGGTCGAGCGCATGTGGTCGAGCGCATGTGGTCGAGTGCATGTGGTCGAGTGCATGTGGTCGAGTGCATGTGGTCGAGCGCATGTGGTCAAGCGCATGTGGTCGAGGGCATGTGGTCGAGGGCATGTGGTCGAGTGCATGTGGTCGAGCGCATGTGGTCGAGTGCATGTGGTCGAGTGCATGTGGTTGAGTGCATGTGGCCGAGCGCATGTGGTCGAGTGCATGTGGTCGAGCGCATGTGGTCGAGCACATGTGGTCGAGTGCATGTGGTCGAGTGCACGTGGTCGAGTGCATGTGGCCGAGCGCATGTGGTTGAGTGCATGTGGTCGAGGGCATGTGGTCGAGTGCATGTGGTCGAGTGGATGTGGTCGAGTGCATGTGGTCGAGTGGATGTGGTCGAGTGCATGTGGTCGAGCGCATGTGGTCGAGTGCATGTGGTCGAGGGCATGTGGTCGAGCGCATGTGGTCGAGCGCATGTGGCCGAGCGCATGTGGTCGAGCGCATGTGGTCGAGTGCATGTGGTCGGGCTCATGTGGTCGAGTGCATGTGGTCGAGCGCATGTGGTTGAGCCATGAGATGAATGGTCGAGCCATGAGATGAATGGTCGAGCCATGAGATGAATCAGTGAAACAGAGTGGTGCGGCAAGAGGTCCCCCTTGGTACCTGCTCTTCCACTCTTGCTCCCACCATGTGCCCTTCCTTGCGCTATGGGATGTGGCGCGCCGCATTGTGGGGGCATGTGTGGCATACTGCTTGCCCGAGGGTGTGTGGAGGGAGTGTGTGCTGTTACCCTCACCTCGCTGTTACCCTCACCTCGCTGTTACCCTCACCTCGCTGTTACCCTCACCTCGCTGTTACCCTCACCTCGCTGTTACCCTCTCCTCGCTGTTACCCTCTCCTCGCTGTTACCCTCACCTCGCTGTTACCCTCACCTCGCTGTTACCCTCTCCTCGCTGTTACCCTCACCTCGCTGAACTTGTCATGGTTGGCCCTCAGCAGCTCCGCCTTGCGAATGCAGTACCCCATGGCGTCCTCCACTGACTTCTGCCGTGGGGCACACAGCGCAGCACCGCACACACGGACACACACGGAACGGAAAGATACACAGCGAGCACAGGGAATTAGCAGATTCGAAGCACACGGGGGGACGCGGAATGGGTATTAGCATGCGGGAGGACACATAGGGAAGCGAAAGAAGAGCTCCAATGCCACACCACATGGTGCACGCGGCACATGGTGCACGCAGCACATGGTGCACGCGGCACATGGTGCACGCGGCACATGGTGCACGCAGCACATGGTGCACGCAGCACATGGTGCACGCAGCAGAACTTAAGGCACCTCGACACAGGGTGTGTCACATCTATGTAGGAGTCATCTCAATAAAAGGTCACCTCGAAATAGGTCACGCAACATCCCTTACCTCGACAGAGCTCACCTCGATATAGCCCACCTCTATATAGCTCACCTCTATATAGCTCACCTCGATATAGCTCACCTCGATATAGCTCACCTCGATATAGCTCACCTTGATATAGCTCACCTCGACATAGCTCACCTCGATATAGTAGCCGGCGCCGACATCAATGAGCACGTGGGAGGGCTCTGCCACGGTGCCAGCGATGTACATGGAGCCGGTCAAAGGCACCAGCATGCTCTGGCCTGGCGGCGTTGGGGGGGAGAGGTGTGGGGGAGAGGTGTGGGGAGAGGTGTGGGGGAGAGGTGTGGGGGAGAGGTGTGGGGAGAGGCGTGGGGGAGAGGTGTAGGGAGAGGTGTGGGGAGAGGCGTGGGGGAGAGGTGTAGGGAGAGGTGTGGGGGAGAGGTGTGGGGGAGAGGTGTGGGGAGAGGCGTGGGGGAGAGGTGTAGGGAGAGGTGTGGGGAGAGGCGTGGGGGAGAGGTGTAGGGAGAGGTGTGGGGGAGAGGTGTGTGGGAGCGGTGTGTGGGAGAGATGTGTGGGAGAGGTGTGTGGGAGAGGTGTGTGGGAGAGGTGTGTGGGAGAGGTGTGTGGGAGAGGTGCGTGGGAGAGGTGTGTGGGAGAGGTGTGTGGGAGAGGTGTGTGGGAGAGGTGTGTGGGAGAGGTGTGTGGGAGAGGTGTGTGTGTGGGAGAGGTGTGAGGGAGAGGTGTGAGGGAGAGGTGTGGGAGAGGTGTGTGGGAGGCATGCATGCATTGCATTGCATGGAACCTTGCCCCCCTGTCCACCGGTGGACGCCGCCCACCATCCCCCGTCCACCGTCCTCCTGTGGACTGTCTTCTCTCTCCCATCGCCCCAAACCCTCCCCCCTCACCTTCCTTCTGTCGCGCCATGCTCTCCACGGCCGCCCTGGACGCGTCTATTCTGGCGAGCGCCGCCCGCAGGCTGGCGAGCGAATCACCAAGCACCTTCACCTCCTGCTCCACCTGCTCGCGGATCTGCCGCACGTGCTCCACGGGGAGCTTTGGAATGTCCTTCACCGATACCTTGCGGGGGGAAGGTGTGGGGGGTGCAGAGAGGGGGGGCTTGATTATAGATTGATGGGGCGGGATGGTGCAGCTGAGCCAAGCACCTTCACCTTCTGCTCCACCTGCTCCCTGATCTGCCGCACGTGCTCCACTGGGAGCTTCGGAATGTCCTTCACTGACACCAGCACGGCATGGGGGAGTGTGGTGGGGGGTGGTGGGGGGTGGTGGGGGGTGGTGGGGGATGGTGGGGGATGGGTGGGGACGCGGGCAGGCGAGGAGGACCTTCGGGCGGGGGGTGATGGAGGACCTTCACGTGCTGCTCCACGTGCTCCCTAATCTGCCGCACGTGCTCCCTAATCTGCTCCACGTGCTCCCTCATCTGCCGCACGTGCTCCACGGCCAGCCGAGGGATGCCCTTCCCTGCAGGAGAGTGGGTGGGGCGCGGCTGATGGGGGGGGTGCGGCTGATGGGGGGGCGCGGGTGATGGAGGTCCTTCACCGACACCTGAGGGGGGGAGGATGGGTTGGGCGGGGAGTGAGAGGGCATAGGACCCAAGGCGCGCAGCCTCACCTGCGTGGGTCCTGCCTGCTGCTCCGCCATCTCCCAGGCGGACTCGCGATCGCCGCGTCGCTGTCTCTCTCGCCCTCTCTGACGCTCCGCGCGCGCCTTGCAGCGGCGCTCGGGTGGCACGCGGCACGGGCGAGGGTGGAGGGGGCGGCGAGGTGCGCGATGCTGATGGTCGCCGCGACCAGCTGAATGCGCGCCCAGTGCGGATCGCCGGAACCCGCAGTGTCGTCGCTAGTTGGCACTTGGTTGGAAAAACGTTTCGCGGGCGGCAGCGACAGAATCGAGAGCGACGCGAGGCAGCCCCGGCTATTCAGGCGCGATGCGGTGAGATGTACTACTCGCCCCTGGGATCACCTCTTGGTTGGCTGGGCTTTGTGGTTGGATTGGACTGTCGAAAACACCTCGAGCTCTTCTCCGCAAAGGTCCGTAACAGTGGAGTATCTATTCGAGTCACCTGGATACTGACCTTGTGTAGAGAAGAACAAAATTCCTCTGCCTTGTAACGCGTACTGGTCCCGGTTTTGGTTCCTTAGCATTTTCGCTGTCAAACCTGAGCCACGCACGGAAAAGTGGAATCCGAGGCTGTATACCCAGGTTTGGCCCCAACCATGTCCTAGGGTACCCCTTTTGTCGCATTCAGCGGGCGCGCTCGGGCTCGTGCCACTCTCGTCGCTTCTCGACGCCACCACAAGCTCTCGCCTTCCACCTCTCGCACGGTAGTCTCTCCCTCCGCTTCGCGACATCTCTCTTTCTACGCCCAGGCCACGCGGAGCGTACGGTGGGAGCCCCTTGCTCCTCGTGACCCCGTCCGTCACCGCGCTGCCGTCTCTGAAACGGAAGGCTCTGCGAGGTATCGCACCGCACCTCGCGCTCACGTCGCATTCAGATCCACTTTAGGAGCGTCCTTAGCGTGTCGCCGCCTGCTCTCATCGCCGTCGTCGCTGACCGTTCACTCGCGCGGCAGCCATGTGGCGGGTGGCGTGCCGCGAGGCGCGCAAGCAGGTCTCGTCGCTGTCCCGCGCGCACGGGCACGGCGCGCCCTTACCGGGCAGTCCCCACCCGCTGCACACCCTCGCGCACGCCGCACCCCCCGTCGCCGCCGCGCCCCATCATGCCGTTCCGTCGCTCCGCCCCGCCCTCCTCGCCGCTACCGCCGCTCGCGTTGGCGCATGCCGCCACGCGTCGCCCCTCGCTCTCGCGCTCGCCTCCCCCTCGCTCTCCGCACTCCGCTCCGCGCTTCCCCGCTCCTCCGCCCACCTCTCCTCCGCCACCCTCTCCGTCGCCGCCTCTCTGCCCGCCGCCGCCCGCGCAAGCCTCGCCGTTCCCGCGGCGGTCACGGCGGTGGGCGCGCGCGGATGGAAGCACTACGCGCGGTGCTACTACGAGCTAAGCAAGACGCGGCTCAGGTGAGAGAGGAGCGAGACGCGGGTGAAAGGTGGGTGTGGGTGCGGAGGCGGGGCATTGCGCGTCGTGTCGTGTGCAGCGTACGGTAACAACCAGCAGCACTCCCGTCGGCAACTGTAGGGTTTCGTTTCTGCCCTCTCGTCGCCCGCCCCTGCCCCTCAATCCCCTGCCCCTCAATCCCCTGCCCCTCAACCCCCTGCCCCTCAACCCCCTGCCCCTCAACCCCCTGCCCCTCAACCCCCTGCCCCTCAACCCCCTGCTCCTCGCCTCCCCCCAGCCTGCTGGTGGTGGCGACGGCAGCGGCGGGCTTCGTGATGGGCAGCGGCGACCACGTTGACTGGGCAGGGCTCGGATGGACCTCGCTGGGAACTTTCCTCGCAGCTGCGTCCGCCAACACGTGGAACCAGGTGCGGATGCCCACGCCGCCATGTTGCTCTCTTCGCCCCCGCTGCTCTCTTCGCCCCCGCTGCTCTCTTCGCCCCCGCTGCTCTCTTCGCCCCCACTGCTCTCGCCGCCCCCGCTGCTCCCTTCGCCCCCGCTGCTCTCTTCGCCCCCGCTGCTCTCTTCGCCACGCGCTGCTCTCTTCGCCCCCGCTGCTCTCTTCGCCCCCGCTGCTCTCTTCGCCCCCGCTGCTCTCTTCGCCCCCGCTGCTCTCGTCGCCCCCGCTGCTCTCTTCGCCCCCGCTGCTCTCTTCGCCCCCGCTGCTCTCTTCGCCCCCGCTGCTCTCGTCGCCCCCGCTGCTCTCTTCGCCCCCGCTGCTCTCTTCGCCACGCGCTGCTCTCTTCGCCCCCGCTGCTCTCTTCGCCCCCGCTGCTCTCTTCGCCCCCGCTGCTCTCTTCGCCCCCGCTGCTCTCTTCGCCCCACTGCTCTCGCCGCCCCCGCTGCTCCCTTCGCCCCCGCTGCTCTCTTCGCCCCCGCTGCTCTCTTCGCCACGCGCTGCTCTCTTCGCCCCCGCTGCTCTCTTCGCCCCCGCTGCTCTCTTCGCCCCCGCTGCTCTCTTCGCCCCCGCTGCTCTCTCGCCCCCGCTGCTCTCTTCGCCCCCGCTGCTCTCTTCGCCCCCGCTGCTCTCGTCGCCCCCGCTGCTCTCTTCGCCCCCGCTGCTCTCTTCGCCACGCGCTGCTCTCTTCGCCCCCGCTGCTCTCTTCGCCCCCGCTGCTCTCTTCGCCCCCGCTGCTCTCTTCGCCCCCGCTGCTCTCTTCTCCCCCGCTGCTCTCTTCGCCCCCGCTGCTCTCTTCGCCCCCGCTGCTCTCTTCGCCCCCGCTGCTCTCTTCGCCCCCGCTGCTCTCTTCGCCCCCGCTGCTCTCGTCGCCCCCGCTGCTCTCTTCGCCCCCGCTGCTCTCTTCGCCCCCGCTGCTCTCTTCGCCCCCGCTGCTCTCTTCGCCCCCGCTGCTCTCTTCGCCCCCGCTGCTCTCGTCGCCCCCGCTGCTCTCTTCGCCCCCGCTGCTCTCTTCTCCCCCGCTGCTCTCTTCGCCCCCGCTGCTCTCTTCGCCCCCGCTGCTCTCTTCGCCCCCGCTGCTCTCTTCGCCCCCGCTGCTCTCTTCGCCCCCGCTGCTCTCGTCGCCCCCCGCTGCTCTCTTCGCCCCCGCTGCTCTCTTCTCCCCCGCTGCTCTCTTCGCCCCCGCTGCTCTCTTCGCCCCCGCTGCTCTCTTCGCCCCCGCTGCTCTCTTCGCCCCCGCTGCTCTCTTCGCCCCCGCTGCTCTCTTCTCCCCCGCTGCTCTCTTCGCCCCCGCTGCTCTCTTCGCCCCTGCGGCTTGCCCTCCTGCGTGCTGCTTGGCTGCTGCGCTGCTGTGTTGCTCACACTCTCCTCTTGTGCCTCCCTGCCCACCCCCCCGCCCCTCCCTTCTCTCTGCACGCCCCGCTGCCCGCTGCCACCAGGTGTACGAGGTGGCGAACGACGCGCTGATGAAGCGCACGCGGGGCAGGCCGCTGCCGGCAGGCAGGATGAGCCGGCAGCACGCCATCGCTTGGGGCGTGCTGACTGGCGCCAGCGGCATGGCCATCCTCGCCACCCAGGTGCTGCGCGCAGTGCAGTGCTGCCAGCATGCAATGCAATGCAGTCAGCATGCGCACGTGCAATCGACAGCAGCAGCAGGTTTCCACATTACCCCCCCGTTGTCAGATCTCTTCAGAGAGGCCTCGCCTGACTGGCCCCTCGTCCCCCCTCCTCCCCTCTTTGTGTGCGCAGGCCAACAGCCTGACGGCGGGGCTGGGCGCGGCAAACATAGTGCTGTATGCGGGGGTGTACACGCCGCTCAAGCAGCTGCACCTCGCCAACACATGGGTCGGCGCGCTCGTGGGCGCCATCCCGCCGCTCATGGGGTGAGATGCCATCCCGCCGCTCATGGCACAGAGATTGTTGTAGGGGCCATGGAGGAGAGGTGAGATTTTGGGAGGGAGAGGACAGGCAGGGAGGAAGGGAGAGCATCCTTGTCACTGACTCAGCTCGCATGTCTCATCCCTCCTCCCACCATGCCCCTTCCTTGCCTGTCGTCTCCAACCCCTCCTCCTCCACCACCCCCATACCCCCCCCCAACCCCCACCCCTCCCCCTCCCCCTCCCCCCCTCCTCCCCCGGCAGGTGGGCGGCGGCGAGCGGCGGGTTGGACACGGGAGCAGCGGTGCTGGCGGGGGCGCTGTACTTCTGGCAGATGCCGCACTTCCTCGCACTCTCATGGCTCTGCCGCGCCGACTATGCTGCAGGGGGGTGCGTGTGTGGGGTGGGGGGACACCCTATGCTGCAGGGGGGTGCGTGGGGCACCGTATGCTGCAGGGGTATGTGGAACGTGCTGTGCGGTGGTGTGTGGTTTAATAGACACATGCTGGGCTGTACAGGGCGTGTTCCTGACCCTATGCTCTCTTCCCTCTTGATCTTTGTTAATATTCTCGTGCTTCCTCACGCCCTTCACTGCATCCCCTCACGCCCTTCACTGCATCCCCTCACGCCCTTCACTGCATCCCCTCACGCCCTTCACTGCATCCCCTCACGCCCTTCACTGCATCCCCTCACGCCCTTCACTGCATCCCCTCACGCCCTTCACTGCATCCCCTCACGCCCTTCACTGCATCCCCTCACGCCCTTCACTGCATCCCCTCACGCCCTTCACTGCATCCCCTCACGCCCTTCACTGCATCCCCTCACGCCCTTCACTGCATCCCCTCACGCCCTTCACTGCATCCCCTCACGCCCTTCACTGCATCCCCTCACGCCCTTCACTGCATCCCCTCACGCCCTTCACTGCATCCCCTCACGCCCTTCACTGCATCCCCTCACGCCCTTCACTGCATCCCCTCACGCCCTTCACTGCATCCCCTCACGCCCTTCACTGCATCCCCTCACGCCCTTCACTGCATCCCCTCACGCCCTTCACTGCATCCCCTCACGCCCTTCACTGCATCCCCTCACGCCCTTCACTGCATCCCCCCCCCCGCCCCCCCCCCTTCACTGCATCCCCTCACGCCCTTCACTGCATCCCCTCACGCCCTTCACTGCATCCCCTCACGCCCTTCACTGCATCCCCTCACGCCCTTCACTGCATCCCCTCACGCCCTTCACTGCATCCCCTCACGCCCTTCACTGCATCCCCTCACGCCCTTCACTGCATCCCCTCACGCCCTTCACTGCATCCCCTCACGCCCTTCACTGCATCCCCTCACGCCCTTCACTGCATCCCCTCACGCCCTTCACTGCATCCCCTCACGCCCTTCACTGCATCCCCTCACGCCCTTCACTGCATCCCCTCACGCCCTTCACTGCATCCCCTCACGCCCTTCACTGCATCCCCCCCCCCCTCACGCCCTTCACTGCATCCCCTCACGCCCTTCACTGCATCCCCTCACGCCCTTCACTGCATCCCCTCACGCCCTTCACTGCATCCCCTCACGCCCTTCACTGCATCCCCTCACGCCCTTCACTGCATCCCCTCACGCCCTTCACTGCATCCCCTCACGCCCTTCACTGCATCCCCTCACGCCCTTCACTGCATCCCCTCACGCCCTTCACTGCATCCCCTCACGCCCTTCACTGCATCCCCTCACGCCCTTCACTGCATCCCCTCACGCCCTTCACTGCATCCCCTCACGCCCTTCACTGCATCCCCTCACGCCCTTCACTGCATCCCCTCACGCCCTTCACTGCATCCCCTCACGCCCTTCACTGCATCCCCTCACGCCCTTCACTGCATCCCCTCACGCCCTTCACTGCATCCCCTCACGCCCTTCACTGCATCCCCTCACGCCCTTCACTGCATCCCCTCACGCCCTTCACTGCATCCCCTCACGCCCTTCACTGCATCCCCTCACGCCCTTCACTGCATCCCCTCACGCCCTTCACTGCATCCCCTCACGCCCTTCACTGCATCCCCTCACGCCCTTCACTGCATCCCCTCACGCCCTTCACTGCATCCCCTCACGCCCTTCACTGCATCCCCTCACGCCCTTCACTGCATCCCCTCACGCCCTTCACTGCATCCCCTCACGCCCTTCACTGCATCCCCTCACGCCCTTCACTGCATCCCCTCACGCCCTTCACTGCATCCCCTCACGCCCTTCACTGCATCCCCTCACCCCCTTCTTCTCCTGCTTCGCCTTCCCCTCTCTCCCCCCCGCCCCGCCCCCCCTCCCCCTCCCCCCCCAGCTACCGCATGCTGTCTCTGGCGGATCCCTCTGGGCGGCGCACGGCGGCAGCGGCACTGCGCAACTGCGGCTACCTGCTGCCGCTGGGGCTGGCTGCCGTCGCGCGTACGCACTCAAAGGGCCCACCTGCCCCATCGCCCATGCCCCGTCGCCCTTGCCCCATCGCCCTTGCCCCATCGCCCTTTCCCCATCGCCCATGCCTCATCGCCCTTGCCCCATCGCCCATGCCCCATCGCCCTTGCCCCATCGCCCTTGCCCCATCAACCATGCCCCATCGACCATGCTCCATCGCCCATGCCCCATCGCCCATGCCCCATCGCCCATGCCCCATTGCTCATGCCCCATCGCCCATGCCCAATCGCCCATGCCCCATTGCCCATGCCCCATTGCTCATGCCCCATCGCCCATGCCCCATCGACCATGCCCCATCGCCCATGCCCCATCGCCCATGCCCCATTGCTCATGCCCCATTGCCCATGCCCCACTTTTCCCTTGGATTCTTGTCTCCTGCGTGCCCCTCTATTCCATCATCTAGTCATGCTGCCCCTCCTTGCCCTGCCCTGCTCCCGCATCCTTCCCGCCTAGCCATGCTTTTCATGTGTCCCTCTCTCTGCTCGCGCCATCTAGCTCTTTGCACTTTCCCACTCCCACTCTCCCCAACTCCTTCCCCCAGCCGTGGTCGGCATGCCCCGCTTCCCCACTCCCCCTCTTCCCTTTCTCTCTGTGCCGCTCGCCCTCCCTCCCAATCCCCTCTCTCCCTGCCAGTTGGCTGCACCACCATGCCGTTCCTGTGGGAGAACGTGCTTCTAACGGGGGCCTACACCGCGGCCGCGCTGCCCTTCTACCGCGACCCGTCCTCCGCGTCGGCGCGCCGCCTCTTTCGCGCCAGCCTGCTGTACCTACCGGCCGTCATGGCCGCCATGCTGCTGCACCGCCTCCCGCAACCCGCGCACCACGCACACCACGCCCATGCCCCCACACTCACCCATGCGCCACTCCCTGCGCACGCCACTGCAGCTGTGGGAGGTGCAGGTGAGGGAGGTGTAGGGGGGCCAGCACAAAGAGGGCAGGGGGCACAAGAGGTGGTGGGGGGGAGGAGGGGTTGGGAGGAGGCCGAGGTGCGAGAAGAGGGTGAAGGCAGGAGGAGGGCGAGTTTGCCCCCTGTGGCGTATTACTCAGCTGCTCCCTTCCCGTTTCTGCCGGTGCCGCACTACGCATGACACTGCATGCACGCTGGGAAGGAAGGCGCGTGTCACGCGCACACTGACCTCTGTCACGCGCGCACTGACCTCGCGTGGCGCAAGTAGTGCGGTTGACCGCTTAACGCCTCATCTCCCCGCCCAGATTCTCGCCTCTAAGCGAATCCCACAGTGTTCTGCAAGTCGCGCAACCTTAGCAAGCAGCCGTGATGGACACGAAGGAAGCGCTGCGCTGCACCTTGATTGCAATCAACATAAGAGCCCTAATTGCCTGAATATCTGTTAGTCAGCTCCGAGACTGAGCCAATAAATGTGTCATACGTATGTTTTGCACCACCTTGATATGCAATTTGTCCAAATGCCCTGTAGCTTGTGAGTCTTTTCACAACCTATCAATGCCACCAGAATAGGTTTGAGAAGCTAGTTCACAGAAAGTCTGTCACGAGAGCTAGGTAGCTAGGAAGCCATGAAAATGGTGTGAGGGTTTAGGTGAGAGAAGTTATGCGAGAAAAGGGAATGAGAGTAGAAGAGAGGGATACAGGGAGGGGGTTGTACCCCCTACAGTAGATTGTGACACGACCTCAGAGGAGTGTGCAGTGCAGTCGTCATAGCATATCATAGCTCCATAGTACAGCACACTAGATAGGGCAAATACATGGCAAGGGAACAAGGGTGAGCAGGCCATGCTAGTTATCAAAGCATGGGAGGGAAGGGTGGGCAAGTTGGAACAGAAAAATGCAAATGAGACTAGGTGGCAGGTCTGAAAGACCTGCCGATAGATGAAGGAGTTTGTCTCCTTTACAGCAAACTCCTCTTCTAGTCGAATCACAATCTGTAAATTTTTTACTACAAAAAAATTTCTCATATTGTGACACGACCTCAGAGGAGTGTGCAGTGCAGTCGTCATAGGTCAAACGAGACATCAAGTGGTAGGTCGTCGGCGGTGGCGCTCGAGGGTGGCCTGGTATTGATCGGTCGCGCTCGAGCGAGTAGGATCTTGTAGCGCGCGAGAAGCAGCCACTAGCTCGCGGTCAAGCTGAGTAATGTAAAGCTCCTTGGCTGTATCACTTCGCCAGCGACCTAGGGCCTTGAAAAGCCGGTCGGGGACTCCAATATCAACGGCGACCGTCGCAGCCGCCTTGCGGAAAGAATGGGTGCCCAGGAGGGCCGGGTTAAGGCCTACACGGGAGAAAGCATCTCGACACCAACCCCGAATGGCGGCGTACGAGGGAGAGCGATCTGAGGGGGAAGCTCGGGCACCCGGCTGAAATATACGAATAAGGGGGCCAAGGGTCCGCGGAGAATAGCCAGCCAGGAAGAGGAATTGTTGGACACGCGACACCGGACAGTGGCGGGCAGAAGAAGCAGCCACTGGGACCCAAACACCGGTGCCAGCTTGGTCGGTCTTCGAACGAGGGATGAACAACCACATGCAGTCCCGATCGAACTCGATCTGGTGCCACTGGAGGGAGACGAGATCAGAGAAACGAAGGAAGGCTGCGAACATGAGGAGGGGAATAAGGCCCCGCTGGAATGTGGCCGGATCATGCGATGAGAAGTAGATGTCACAGATATCGTAAATCTTGGCTGGAGGAATGGGCTCCTTAGCTTGAGATGGCTTGCCACAATGACGCATGGCATAATCCTTGACTTGCGAAGAAAAGGGGCCGCGAATCGGGGAGGGGTGGCCAACCAGCCAATGGGCGCAGGATATGGCGGAACACGCAGTGCGCACAGCTGAGACAGTAGCGCCGCGACGGACCGAGTGCAGCAGAAAGAGGGACGCTGTCAGGTCGGTGGCGGGAAGGAAGGGAAGTGAGTGCGCCAAACAGAAGGCTCGAAACTGTCGCCAGTAGGGTTCGTAAGTGCGAAGGGTAGACTTCGCCCGAAGATCAACGGTGAGTGTGAGAAGGTCCGACAATAATCGACCAATATATGAGCCTGCGCAGTGAAATAAATTGATACATTAGTTGAATGCAAAACGAAGCGCATACATCGGAGAGTTCGGAAGACCAGCACCGCTAAAGGCATGACGGTCACTGCCAACGCGTAAACAACTAGCACCAAGGGTAAGGCGAAGGGCCATAACGACCTCCGGGCCCCAAGTGGAGCCGTCCAAGCTTAGCAAAGGCCACCAAAAGGCACTGGGCCAATATGGGATCACGAGAGTGAGAGAAGTGCGCGAGCGACGGGCATGAGCTAGGACAGCCGGGATGAGGGTGGGTGGAGGAAAGGCGAAGCAATTCTCGTGGCCCCAATTGATAGAAAAAGCGTCTTGCGCAACCGCAGAGTGTGAGAACTCGAGGGAGCAGAAACGAGCGAGCTGCGCATTGGCAGGGGATGCGAACAAGTCGATAGTATGAGGCCCCCAATGCCTCTCAAGCAGCCGGAACCAAGGTCGTGTCAAGGAGTAGTCGTCGTGGAGCCCAATCTTGGACAGAGCGTCAGCCTCGGTATTCAGCGCACGGGGAATCCATTGGACCGTAAGACGGATCATATGGCGCACGCACAATTGAATAATCGCGCGGCATACGAAGGTAAGCTCGGGACGGCGAGAGCCTCCCTTCTGGAGGATGTAGTAGGCCGCCTGACTGTCGCTGCGGAGCAAGATGTGCGAACGTCGGATTTCGACAGAAAAGGCCGAAAGGGACCAAAAGATTCCGGCCAGCTCGCGAAGGGTACTGGACGAGCCCAAGAGGGCTAGAGGCAGCGGGGAGGAGAGCGAGCCGACACGACCATCCGGCGCTGAATAACAAGCCCCCCAAGCATGGTCGCTAGCATCCACGTACATGACCACGTCGTACAAATGCGGGTTGTGGAAGCGGGCGCCGTTGAAAACGTCGAACTGTGTAAGCCAAAATCGCAGTTCTTCAACAGACTCAGGGGTGAGGAGAATGGCCGCCCCCCATGAGTGGCATTCGGCGATCTGCGTAAGAAGGTGGTGGGAGAAAGCGCGCGCGACAGTGCCAAGCGCCAAGGACATGGAGGCCAACATGCCGGTGATGCGGGCAGCGCGGCGAACAGGGATGCGACGCCCGTTAGTGCCGAGTGTGCCTAATTCATCCAGCTCGGCAAAAAGCCGGTTGCGCCGATCCGCATCGACCGAGAAAGTGGTGGTGCGCGTGTCCAGCAAGAGGCCCAAGAACTTCAAAGATTGTGCCGGTGCGAGTTGTGATTTTTTGAAATTCACAACAAAGCCCGCGGCTGCGAGGTCGGCAATGATTATGGAGCGGTTGTGAAGAGCCTCCGCTCGAGTGGCACTGATGAATAGGATATCATCGACGTATGGAATAAGGCGGATGCCACGGCTACGCCAGCGTTTGGCGAGTTGCTTAATTAACTGGGTAAACACAAACGGCGCTGTAGCCAGCCCGAAAGGCAAAGAGAGGAATTGGTAGTCCTGCCCTTGCAAGGAGAATCCGAGAAACTGCCAGAAAGCGGGGTGAATGTCGACGTGGTGGTATCCAGATTTGAGATCGATCGTGAATAGCCAATCGCCTTCTTGCACCAAATCAGGAACGCGAGTAAGTCCTTCGTATCGAAAACGAGGGTACTGAGAGGAATGAGTTGACATGCCGCAAATCCAATATCAGTCTCTTTTTTGAGGGTTGGACAATCACGTTTAAGGGGCTAACGCATGTGAGGGTTGTGGAAGGAGGAACGACCCGAGCTGCGCCGGTGGCGAGAAGCTCGGCCACTGCGCCTACGGCGAAAGAGGTGAATTGCAAAGCACCGGCATGGTTCTTAGTACGAGACGGAGGGGGCTCAGAGGCAACCCATGGTAGGCGATATCCAGATGTAATCACCGATAGAATCAAGCGGCTGTCGCACCAGGCGGACCACCATGCAGCGCGGTCACGGAGGCGGCCTTGCATGCGGGTAATCTTGGTTGCGTCATCGGCATAGGCCGAAATGGTTCCGAGCTCTGGTAGGAGAGGGAACACAAATAGGGACGGTAGAGAATCAGGAAGGTACCTCATGTAGTTCCGAACGCAACGATTTTTTTTTTTTTTTTTTTTTTTTTTTTTTTGGAAGGAAGGCAAACGCTAGATATAGGTGCCCGCTTGCTCGCTATTATTCGGCCACGTCATCCCTTAAGTGATAAACTATGGGTTGGGAATGTGAACTTGGCATTTTGGGCTGTAGTTGGTCGTCATATATTCCTTGTCGTGAACCAAAAAGTGTTTCGGGAAATGTTGCCAAAGCATTCGCCAAGTGTTCTAATCTTAGTCCGCCAGGAGTGTTCACCCACATGTTCGCAAAACGTTTGCAAAGCATTTGCGCAAATGCTACGCAATCGTTTTGCGAGCATACGGTTTTTTTTTTTTTTTTTTTTTTTTTTTTTGCGATGGACATAGAAATCTTGTGATGAATCTTATCAACGTCAGTCTTTAAAGGACGCACACACATTGTGTATGCGTCTTGTGGGCACGCTCACGTCTTCTTGCACGGGCCCAACGTGCAAGACCATGTGGCCGTATGACGCGCGTATTAATCTTGCTTGAATGCACAAATGTGCGTGTGTGTGTTTTTTTTTTTTTTTTTTAATTAAGAACGCTACAACATCGGAGAGGTTAAGCAAACTTTACACAATCTTAGCTGGCCGATTGGCCCCTTGGCCCCTTTGGGGGCAATTAGCCATCCCATGCCCGGGTTCACGGCAATAGAAACAACGGCCGTCGCCGTCCCTACGCCATGTGTTCCAAAGGCGCTCCCCTTGGCCGCGAGGGCGAAGAGGGGGTTCAGGACGGGAGGTGGGATGGGTGGGCCGAGTGGGCCTCTTCTTGCTGGCCGCTACAATCTGAGAAGCGGCCTTCACATTCTTATCCTCTACCACTTCCCCATACTTAATCTTAAGGGCCATATTGGCCACTTCGAAACCGCGTTGATCGGCGGTAAACAAAAAATGAATCTTCTCTTCCGCCTCCTCTACTATCTGCTGGAGATAGTCGGCGGCTTGTTCTCCACCGTCAAGTGGTAAAACCGAGATAGCATGACGTGCAATAGCTTGAATGCGCTCAAAACTAAAAAGTTGCGTACGAATTCCATCGCTTTTAACTAAGGAAGAGCGCAACTGAGGACGTGCAGGTGGAATAGGAGCGAGGGTGAGCGATGCAGAAGCGGATTTCGGGCGGGCGGCATTACCTTCGTCGAGCGTGGCATGGGGTGCTTCCTCGTCCATTTCGTCGTCAACGGGCTCGGGGGCGGGCGCCGGGAGGCGAGAGCGTGGGGCCACCGTCGCTGCGACGCGTGCTGGTTCCGGTGGCGGTGCGGGATCGGCGCCATTGCCACGCTGGAGCGCCGCGAGAAGACCAAGAACGTGGTGAATGGCCTCGTTGTTGGTGCCGGCGTTAACATTGTTGTCGGTGTAGCGAGCAGAATTATGTTCTGCAGAATGAGGCGCTGTAGATGCAGTGGAGCGTGCTGTAACGCGTTCGCCAGCAGCTCCTGTGAAGATTCGCTGGAGATTGCGCTGGGCTGCAGGATCCAGGCGCGCAATCATTTCGGCGATTTCTGCTGCTCCAGGGGTCGAGATCTGCGGAATCCCGCGCGGATTCACTGCGGCAGGAGCAAAATCTGTGCGGCGATCTGCGCGATCCCGGTCCCGATCCTGGCGATCCTGGCGAATCTGGGGCGCTGGGGCGTTGAGATCGCGCTCATGATGACGCCCTGCGCGCGCAGTATCACGATCATGATTGTGGTCCTCGCGCGCAGGACCGTCATGATTGCGTTCGGTAGGTGGGGGCCGGGAGGGGGCGTTTTCGGCAGTCGGGTTCGTGTCGACGCGGTTCTGCTCGTTACGCCGCTCGCCTTGAAATCCGGGGGGGAAATTGCGATTGCGTGACGTGTTACGATCCGCGTCCCCTGCCGCGTTTTCGACGTGCTGAACAGGGTCTTGACGCGCGCCACTCAGCAAATCCAAAGCGGTAACTGCGCCGTTACCTCCGCCAGGACGAGGAGAACGAGATCGTTCTCTATGCTGAGATGAAGAGTTTCGGTCCCCCTCACGTACAGGGGACCCACGCCTTCCACCACTCCTAGTATTCACACGAGGAGCAGGAGGCCTACCACTTGCAGCGGAAATGAGTCCGCTAACCATTGTAGAGTATCTAACAGAAATAACGTCTTGCAGCAAGAGACTTCTATGCCCAGATCTGGGCATAGAGGTTTAGAGTGTGCTGGTGGTATACAAGTTGGAACAGAAAAATGCAAATGAGACTAGGTGGCAGGTCTGAAAGACCTGCCGATAGATGAAGGAGTTTGTCTCCTTTACAGCAAACTCCTCTTCTAGTCGAATCACAATCTGTAAATTTTTTACTACAAAAAAATTTCTCATATTTCTGAAATGGTATGGGACCCGAAATTGTTTGTAATGCGAAGTACCTTTGCTACGTTATTGGTGCGCGACGATTGATTTGGCGCCAGTTGCTCGGCGGATCAAGTTGCGACTGACCGCTCACACGGCTCAGTTATTTCAAAAGCTCCATGGGTGTGCAATAGGTTTTTAACCCGAGGTTTACTTGGGTCGCATTTCGCACAACCCATGTGGCTGTTCGGCACACAAGTTGCACAGTTCACCTCCCCCCTAGTCGCGAGTCGCGGTCGAGGGAGCTTCGTAATGTGAAGCCTTAACACGTACGCTGAATACTTTCGAGGTACAGTAGTTTTTTTTTTTTTTTTTTTTTCGTTTCACCAAGTTGGCAAAAAGTCAAATGAGTGGCGCGCGCGTTTCCCGCCTCGTCGCACACGCGTCAAATCGGCGCCACTACGTTTCTATCATTGTTCAGCTGCAAAAAAACGCACCTCGCAAAATAGTGCTGGGAACCCGTTTGTTTTTCAAAAGAGCCATCTTTAAGAACGGCGCTCTTGAAGCCCCCCTTTTGCTATTTTAGCCTGTGGTTTTAAAGCCCAGGTCCCAAGTTACAAGGCGCCTGTTTTTTTGTTAACAATTTCGGAAGGGGCCTGGGCGGTTACCATGTACAAATTGGGAACAGTGAACAAAGGGGGCGAGCATGGAAAAGGAGGAGTGTTATTGGATGATGTGAAAATACACTTTTCGCGAACCCAGCGCAAACTCCGAGCAAATGAGGTATGGGGGGAAAATTACTGCCGCGGACTGTCCACGAAAATTTCTATACTTTCGTGGACAAGCCCTACTTTCATGGACACCACATCGATGTTTGCTTCTCCCGTTGACTCCGTCAATACTTTCGTGGACCCCCGCCATACTTCCATAGACACGCATACGTGTATTCGCAGTTAAAAGGGAGTATCCGTGATCTACAAGTGATTACGGGAACAAAAATAGAAATACTCCGGACTATCTGTCCGTCGCAAGTAATCGCGAGCTACAATTTTGGAAACCAGTTGGGAAACAGAATCTCGGAGCTTTCTTGGAAAGAGTTTGCAGCTGCACTCAAATTTGCTGTGAACTTTCAAATACAAAGTGTATTAGGAGCAGCGTGATAAAACACTTATTATTCAAATTAGACTCAGCAAAAGCATAATATGCACATGCTTCATCGAGCGAGGATCAATCAGAGGTTGTTTTCTCCTTCGTAGTACATTATTTCATTATTAGAATTCCGTGAACAAAAAATAGAACCCAAGAAAGAGATTTTTCATAATCAGTTGTTATTTATTTGCATTTAAGTATGTTTATTCATTCAAAATTGAAAAACATATTCCCAAAACTGTGAATGTAAAATACTTGTGGTGACAGTTTTTTTTGCCTATTATCATTTTATTATGGAATAAAATTTCACTAATAATAGCATAAAGGCTTGAAACCTTCCATTTATACAGCCATGTTTACCAAATATTATTGGTCTTTGGAGAGTTCACATCTTTATTGAAAATGCAAATTGAATATTAATTGAAATATTTGGAAATGCCATAATTTATGGTATTCCCGGTTTGTGGTGGGCTGAAATTCCAAACCATTATCTTGGGACTACTATGATTTTTACTGAACACTATTAACCTTGTAGCCATAATATCTGTCTTCATTCTATAACGTGACTCTTTTTGTAGGCGAAGGATTGTGGGAGGTGAGTGTGGGCAAGGGTTTATGGGGAATATGAGTATGGGCAAGGGATTGTGGGGAGGTGACCGCAGCTTGAACACACATGGGGGGGAGGAGGGCAGCGACAGCTCGTGTGAGGGGGGGGGATGGGCAGCATGGGTGACCCAAGTGTAGAACAGTGGGGAGGGCAGAACAGTGGGAGAGAGACAAGAGAGCAGGGAGCGAAAGCGGCACGGGTGAGAGACACTGGAAGGGGGAAGAGGGAGAAGAGTGCAGGGAGGGAGAGAGAGAAGAGTGCAGGGAGGGAGAGAGAAAAGAGTGCAGAGAAGGAGAGAGAGAAGGGTGCAGGGAGGGAGAGAGAGACGAGTGCAGGGAGGGAGAGAGAGAAGAGTGCAGGGAGGGAGAGAGAGAAGAGTGCAGGTAGGGAGAGACCAGGGTGCAGGGAGGGAGCGGGTCCCCGCCATTGGGGGAGGGAGAGGAGGTGGCTCGTGAGAGGCACTTTGTCCCCTTTTCACAGCTATGTCTTCATTCCACCAAACCCTGTTGTCGTAATATTTACAGGTAACCCACGGCCCATGAGGAAGGAGGGAATAGGCGTGGTGCACCCGGTCAAATGGGGAACTTAGTCAACCTGCAGTTAAATTTGCGAGAACACCAGAGTTATTGGCTGTAAGGTTGCTTGCCGTTTCCAAGCTTTTCAAAGCAGGTCGGACGATGATGAACCAGTAGGCATCTGACTGCTCGTAGTTTGTTATAACCATTGACTTCTGCGTGTATGCATATAGATCCTAGCCACCACATAGATCCTCGTAGCTACAGCCATAGGCCCCCTGAAGCATGTAACTTATTCCTATGCCCCAGTCTACTGCTCATCCACATTTGGCCCTTGTCTAAGTATCGGCAGTGATCTAAGGAAATGAATCCTGATTGTAGCTCCCCATTGGGGCTTTGAGCCGCATAGCAGTGGGAAAGCCGAATGCCAGGGCCAGGCCATCGTCGCATTCTTTCTCCCTGCTCACCCTCTGGCCATCAGCCAAACCACACACTCACCGCCCACGCTCCCCTGGTCCCTGCTGTCCTGCCTCTCTCCCTCCCTGCTGTCCTGCCTCTCTCCCTCCCTGCTGTCCTGCCTCTCTCCCTCCCTGTTGTGGGATAGGGGGGGAACAGGAAGGGGGAGCAGAGGAAAGGTGAGGAACAGGGGGAGGAAAGGAAGGGGGAGCATAGGGAGGTGTGGAGAGGGAGATCACATGGCAGACGGAGGGGAGAGCATGGCAGATTATGGGCGGGATATCGAATGAGGGGGAGCATGGCAAAACAGGGGGAGCTAGGCAGATGGGGGGAAGGGGGGGGAGATGAAGGGGGAGCATGGCAGATCAGGGGGGAAGTTAGGCGGAATAACGGATGGGAGGGGGGGATAAGGGATGAGATTAGGGGGAGGGAATAAAGATATGGAGTGGGGGGAGATAAGGGAAGGGAGTGGGGGGAGGTAAGGGAAGGATTGGGGGGAATATGGGATGGGGGAATGAGGGTAGGGAGTTGTGGGAACAAGGGAATGGTATGGGGGGGATATGAGAGACGGAGCACTCTTCGTGGCTTTGGCACCCATGGGTCCGCTCCATCTCAGCCTCTCTCCTCCCTTCCGCACCTCTCTCCTTCCTTCCGCACCTCTCTCCTCCCTTCCGCACCTCTCTCCTTCCTTCCGCACCTCTCTCCTCCCTTCCGCACCTCTCTCCTTGCTTCCGCACCTCTCTCCTCCCTTCCGCACCTCGCTCCTCCCTTCTGCACCTCTCCTCTTCCCTTCCACATTCTGCTCCACCCATCCGCTAGATCTTCTAGTGGGTACAGGCAGGGGCACGGGAACACGTTTCTCTCTCTCCTACCCGCAACTCTTGAACCCCTAGTCTCTGGCTTCTATTTGCGTCTTTCGCGCCGTGCAAAATCAACTCACTGTGGTACTAGTAACTGGCGACGCTAAGCGCGAATGGATGTAGAGGTGGGAAGATTCTGGCTCGCATATACCATGCGAAAAGCGACACACATCTGTGCAGAGTCGGGCGCCTTTTTTTTAGCAGCGCTTTTGCCGTTGTTCGCGTCTGTTATTTGGTTTCATTGCCCTAGCGCGTTTGTCGCAGGGCGCAATCTGGTGCTTACCTGGTGGTTTTGTGTGTGGCGTTTTTGTTTGCAAGGAGGTCCCAGATTGACTTGGGAAGGTTTGGCGAAGGTTTTTCTGTTTGCGAAGGGGCAGGTTGGTTTGGCCTTGTTTCGCAATTCCAATTTTGAATCTCTGGTTCCTCGTCATTTTCGCAGCCAATCGCAAACCTCTCGCCCTCTCCCGAGCCGCGCACTGCAAATCTGCTTTTCGCGGCTTGCAACTTGGGACATGGGCTTTAATTCGCGGCCCTTTTGCGAGTTTAGGGTTGATGCTATCCAGAATGGCATGCCGGGCCACAAATGTTTTTTTTTTTTTTTAACCCTCTGCCTAAGATTAAGGAGATTGTTACACATGGTTCGCTGTGGAGCGAACTAACCTCGAAGAACAAAAAACTGCCCCCGTGGGGTTTGAACAGCGAGAAACCCTTCCGTAATAGGGGCTAAACGTGATCCCGGCGAGTAAAATGTTAGTAAGGGTTACCGGTAACCTAAAAACCCGAAATATTTCCAACTACAGGTCATATGCCCTGAGAGCCCAGGGGGCGACGCGAGAGATTTCGCTTACAACGAATACGGGCCGTACGGTAGGGGCAACGTGGACTATGGGGTTTTCCCAGGAAATGGGGCGGTGTTTTTTGTGTACTGTGCATGGGCGTCTTGACTGGCGTATGCAGCGATTGAGTAAACGTCGCAGCGTCGCAAGTCTCTCCACCTGTGTATCAACTTCGCATTTCAAGCTGGTCCCTCGATAACCTAGGGGTCACCCTGCGTAATCCGAGTTTGCCCAAGTCTTCCTGGCTGGGTAGCTCTAAAAATATTGACTGTTTTGCAGGCACGAGTTTCGCCCTGCTCGGAATGTGCCACTCCTGACAATGACAGGGGAGCCATTTTTTCTAGGGTGTGAACTTCTACATTAAAATTTTCAGGTAAGTCCATCCCCTACTCAAAACTCGGGCATCGAAAATTCACCCTGTTTTTCTTGACAAAGCAGTGTAATTGCCCTCACTTCCACAGGCCTGGTTTCAAAAGAATAACAGATTCCTTGACGCGCTCCTCGGCGCATTCCTATTGGTTGTGGTTTGACGGATTTTCTATGGGCGACGCCGACGGATTGCGTTGGCTTTGCAGTCGAAATCCTACTGGACCGTCAGCGAGCTACTGGATTTTTTTTTTTTTTTTTTTTTTTTTTTTTTTTTTTTTTTTGACATTGGTTGGCGAGCCTGACACATCTGGATTTTCAAATGCTCGCCGACCACTAGGCGTGGTCGCTCTGAAAGCACAGGAGAAAATGATTGGACGGTCTTACATCATCTGACTTGACTGTCATATTTACTGTTCAGTTGAGACGGGTACACTTTGCTTACAAGGAGAGGTCCTTAAGGATAAAATGCCTATGAGATATTCCCGGGCGTAAAAGGAAGTCGCCTACAAGGCATATGACCTGTACTTGGAGGAAAGCAGCGCAGAATTTTCAACAGCCACCCATGCGCTGTACCCCCCGAAAACACAACTGCTCATCTCGTCGTGGGAACTCTTTCGCCACCTTTTTCGAGATTTGCTAGATAATTGTGCTATCTTGACCACTGCAATAGGCAAACTGACAGTGGCGGTGGTTATGATAGCCTGGGTTCAGAATCGAAGTTGCTTCATTCCCACCAACCACCCAAAATCAGCCCCATGCCAACCAATTCCGCAAGGCATCATACCACCAATTTGGTAGTACAGCGGGTATGCGATTAGGTCCACGACATTTTACTCCACGTAATACTCCAAGGTCCGGAATTCGATAAGATCGGCCACGATGTACTCCGTCTGTACGGTATACATCTACTGTTGACTTCGCTAAAAAAGCGCAATAAAAAATTGTGACCAATCACGACAGTCGCATAATGCCACCGACCATCGAGTCGCGCCACCCGAATTGGGTGCGATCCCAGCATGCGAGTGTCGCCAACCAACCCGCGAGTGCGAGCTCGGAAATTTATCGTGAACTGTGCTTGGAATTGCCCGGCCAATACGCGCTTGCCAGGGCGATCAGACGTAATCCCGACGGACCGGGGGCGGCAGCCAGCTGGTACCCCCGTCCTCGTGTCAAGAACATGCGAGGCATTTTACATGTTTTATAACCAATGACGTAAATATGATTATATGATTTGCGCGTTTTGAGCCTGCGCTGCTTGCGGAAGGTCGAGAACGAGGTGTTACTTCTATTGTCCGCGGTAATTCAGACCACACGACAAATTTGCTGAACGTTTTTTAAGAAGCCACATGAGCCCTCACATGACACGCGGCGAAGTCGCTGATAACCTGGCCCTAGGGCCAATACGCCAAGGCACTCATCGTGAACAGAAAGAGTAAAACGACCTACGCCACCCCACCTAAAACCGTACGTGCTACTCGATAATCCATTTTGCCCGTAGTGAACCGCTCTTATTCGTCGTAGTCCATATTTGCGAGTCGCAGATTTGGAGCATAGAGCATACCCTCTGTATTGAGGGGCCATTGGGGAATTGGGGCAATAAGAGGGGCGCAGTGGGCGGTTTGCTGTAGCGGTATTAGGGAATGGGCGAGAAAGGCATTACTGTATGATTTTTGGGCCCGGTTCGGAAATCGCAGGCTCACGTCACCAGTCGCATGGCGACCAATCCCAGCTCGGAGCACCTTCTGAGGCCCTAACAAATTGTGCAGTCGAACGGCCTCCTTGGGGCGGTCCCCCAGTACGTGTGCTGCACCCAGCCAAAAACTCATATGGCAAACACGTACATGCGTGCATATTGGCGAATACAAGCAAGGTTTTATAGTGGTATGAAAAGTAACAGAGTATAGTGCAGAATACTATAGGGGAGCGAGACTACAAAATTATGTCTAACAATGAAAGACCTAGGGCTTATATAGTGCTAGTTAAGCAGATTGAGTGTAAGGAAATGGTATTTCATTATCACGGGTTTTACTATAGTTAGTAAGGCGTACACCGCTATAACGGGGTTGCTGCACAGCTCTGCCACGATATTCAAATCGCGGTACCCAAATGTGGCCTCCTGACAAGCCACATACGTTTTGCCCGCCTTGCTGTTTCATGCCTAGATTTGGGCCCGTCGCGCCAATTTACGAACCCCACGTCGCAGCTCTGCCAAACCACGACCGTGCACTCTAGGCTAGCTATATACATGATCCCTGTTGTTTTTATGTTGCCTCAGTTGTATTGTTTCCTCGTTACTCAATCCCTCGACACACGCTCTTTGCGCTTCATTACACCTGGTCATCAAAGCCAACGATCCTCAGCCTTGCACTCTAGTTCTGCTGCAATACCAATATTTAGGGAGGCTGACACCGTGTGCTTGCAACATATCTGTTGTCCTGGTATCGTAAATATTATGAGAAGGGTTTTGTTAGGTAGGAGAAAATCGCGAAAGAAAAGGAGATCTAGTGATGAGAGAGATACAAGAAGTGGGTTGTACTCTCTACAGTAAGAACCATTCAGAGTAATGCACCTGCCTAGCCTATAGATACACTAAAAATATATATATATATATATATATATATATGTTGACACACCCCCTAGGTCTTCCATACAGTGACGAGCGTAATGATTATGCCGGCCGGACGAGGTCTTCAAGTCGAACTGCAATCAAGAGTCAGAAAACGTCGAAGCGGTCGCTTTTAATCTCAGCCGTTGAAGATGGACGAATTCTTCTGCTGACCAAACGGGCAAGGGTAAATACTCCAGCAAGACTGTGAAGAGTGAAACTGTCGAGTCGGCGATTGATGATGACGCGTGGCTGGAAGAATATCTTGAAATGATAAAGCCGAATGACGTGGATGATGATTTCTCAAATGTCAAAGGAGTCGTTCATCAACACGCGAGGTCATTCGTATCACATGCAAGATCACGCGTCCGTGTCTCATGAGGTGATAAAATCAGGTGCGCAAGCGTAACAGAAATGAACTTTGGTCGACGACGGATGGTGGAACACACCAGAAGGGTCAGACAAAATCTGCAGCGCAGCTGCACTTCTCCGTACACGCCGAAAACTTCGGAAAGAGACGAAGCAGCTGTTGCTCTTTTCCCCCTCCATGCAACCAAAATATTCCGCAAAATGTCGGTCGTTGTTGCTCGTACCCCTGACGATAGAAGCACAACTCCAGCTGTAAAACCTGAACTTCTTCTGCTCCAGCGAAAATATCGGAACTTCTCCCGTGACTTAACAAATACCGCTACCCCACTTCACTGCTGCATGTGCTTCATAGCTACCTGTAAAACACTGATGCGATGTCCTTTAGCTGTACCCTCATCGGTTCGTCACCAGCTGTACGCATGAACTCAATCCTTTAATCTAGGGTATTCATCGTTAACCGCCCAGGCATGGATCTTCGGCTGTCGATCATGGCTGGCGAGCATTATACACCGTCGATCTCCTCACAAGTGTTCCCCAACTTTGAAGTTTGCCAGCTGCTCCGTCGAACCTTGAAGAACTCCCCACCTGGTACCCTGACGTTTACCCATCGCGCCGACGTTCACCCGTCGTCACGCTCATCCTGATACCAAAGTAGGTCCTAAGCTTTCGTGCGTCGAAGTAGCCCATGTAATCAGGGTCAACTCCCTCCACTTAGCCGCACTCCAAAACTTTCAGAAACAGGGACGAACTCCTCCAGCTGCAACCCAAACTCTTAAAATACTTTGGTACCCCAGACCAGCTGGCCGTGCAGACGTTCACCCATGTCGTGGCTACTGCAGGTTACCCAAACAGCTTCGCTGCTGCTTAACTAAGAAACTTGCACTGTCAGAGGCGTAGACGGCACACGACAAAGTCGGCTGGACAAAAGAAGTCCCTTGTACGACTGCTGGACATCTCCTGCCTCCCGACGTGCCAGGGTGAGACACTCGTAACTTACACCCGCAAAATTAGGAAAATCCTTCTGCTGCACGAAGTGAAACCCTCAGCTCAACTGCAACAGTAACTCCTCAAATTTCGGGGACACCCCTCAGCACAGTTTAGATTGCAGGTTCACTCCCCTTTCGCCAAGTGTGGACGACCCATAGTCGACACTACAACTTGGTGGGAATGGTGATATTCGGGCGATGAAGCTCCGTCAGCAGGGAATCCATGAGCTGCCTGATGTTTAACTAAAATCCAGCTTTCCCAGTTGTTCTCCTTCAACTGCTTCAGCTCTTGACGGTTTGACACTTGCGGTGCCACGGTAGAAAACACTCAATATGAACCCTTATGTCGTGGCCTCCGTTTTTGTTGATCGTGAGGGTATGAACGCTGCTCCACGAAAACGCCTCCCCAAGTCAGGAAGTCGCCCTCGCTGAAATCTTCAAGAACAGTTCCATCACCTCCATGTGAGACAGCCCAAACGGAATAGTCTCGTGCTGCTACTTTCTGCCCCACCCACTCTTGTGACTATGCGATCGTGGCAGTCCGAAATAATCGCAACCGCCCCTTGCCGTCCATCGCCTACAACTAGCCTGCCGAAAACGCCGAGGCCAGCGACGCAGCTACGCTTCACCATGTAATTGCATGGTTCGGCACACGTATAGTGGCAGGAAAAATTGTCCGGATGTTTAGCATGTTTTTGTATTTTGACGAGTTGTACGCTGTAAACATTAAGCCTTAATCCACGGTGCCCATACACGTAGAGAAGAGCAGTTGGATCACTCACTCAAGTCTCCTAAAATCAGAGTAGTATAGTACATGGTCCTTCCACACGACAGCATTTATTAACAGCACATCCGGACAATTTGTACTGAGGACAGGCAGCAAACTAGTTACTAGAAAAAATAGTACCTAGTCCACGTCCCTTTGCGTGGATCACCGCCTTGATCCTCCTTGGCATACTGTCGATGAGGTTTGAGCACACTTCCGCCGGAATCTTGTCCCATTCCTCCTGCACCCTCTCCCACAGCTCCAACATTCCACTGGGAGGCTTGTCGTACTTCGCCAGCTCCCTTTTCAAGTGTGCCCACAGGTGCTCTATCGGGTTAAGGTCCGAGGAGGACGACGGCTATTCCAGCACTGCATACTCCTGCTCCCCAAGCCAGTCTTGCACCAAACGTAGCTTGTGCTTGGGATCATTATCGTGCTGGAATATGACCTATGAGGGGGGAGCTTGTAAAAATCAATGGTTTGAGACAGTTCGTCTTGCAAGATGCTGCGATACAGCGGCCCATCCATCCTTCCATCGATCTTGCACATGAACCCCGCCCCCTCATACTTCATGCAACCCCACACCATCACAGAGCCGCCCCCATGCTTAACTGTCTATTGGATTTGGTGGCTCTGGAGTTTGCTACCCGCGCGAATCCAGGCGTACGCACGTCTGGAGTTTGCTCCCCACTGGTAAATGCACGAACTATACCGCACTGGAGGCGGGTTTGTAATTAACCGTGGATGGCCGGCCATGGGCATTGTAGGTCGCACCTCATCGCGACTAGTCTCGGCAATCACCTTCAGCCCGTAACCATGCACTGTACTTTTGCCTATGCCGAGCTCCTTGGCTATTTTCCTAGTCGACAGCCCCTTGCGCAACATGCTTATGATACACGCGTGCTTCTTCTACCCTAACTCCTATACTAACGGTTGTTGCGTGAAACGGTATGTACGTTAAGTGGCGAGCAAAATTAGATCAGGCTGCCGCTCGGTATGAACTGTCCGCATCGACTGTCGATGAGTAAATCTCATCCTCGCTAACTGGATGAGGGACAATCGCGCCAAGCTGTATACGGTGGAAACAAAACTCAACGAACTTGTAACACGACCTAAAAAAAGAGGTGTTACTGTATTCGAAACATGTGTTGCATAGTGCTAAGTTTTAAAGTGCTGAACATCCGGACAATTTTTCCTGCCACTGTACATCGACGTACGTCCCGCAATTTTTGCCCATTCACGCACTCCTGACGACCATTACCTGGCCACCCGATGACTCCTGTGCACTGTGCATTGTCTTCTCCTGACGACTCCTTGCAATTTTCGGAAGCCAATCGTAAAACTAGTGCAAACCTCGGCAGGGATCTTCTTGCACTCTTCCTGGACCCAACATTTTGCATAAGGGGGTGAGTACTAGGAAAATCGCAAAGGAGTTGGGCGTAGGCAACAGTATTGTGGTCAATTTCGGATTGAATGGTATCTCTGAGACTAGCCATGTTGAGCTGTGGCCAAAGATGCCATTAGACGGCCGGCCCCGTCTTATCGCGCATCGTCTTCGTCGTACCGTTGTAGGGTAAAATCAAGAACAGAGCCGCCAACACAGCGTAGACACCGCGAAACTGAGGGTAACATAGCAATGTTGACTGTGCACCCTTGCACCATTAAGATCATGCTAGGGTCTGCGAGTCGAGTCGGTGCAGCAGTCGTAGAAGCCACGACTATTATGGAAGGATATCGGGGCCGGTTGCAATTCATGGAGTCACATGTTGAGTGGGCATTTAATGTTCAGAAGCATGTTAATTTTCAAATGGAACCAAGATCAACTGCTTCTACTCCAATGGCTGCGCGTGTGCCTGGATTCGTGAAGGCACAACCCTACAGCGCCACCAAATCAAACAAACTGTAAACCATAGGGACAAGGCTCGGTGATGGTGTGGGGATGTATGACATATTGGGGTGTGGGGTTCATACTGTATGAAAGATTGACGAGTGCATGGACAGGCCCCTGCATGAGGTTATTTTGCACGACGAAAACAATTCGACCCTTGATTTCTACAGCCTTTCCCCCTCTGAGGTCATATTCGGTGCGAACAAAGACCCCAAGCATTTGTCATGCCTAGTGCAGGAATGAATTGCAGAGCATGAGTATGTAGGATGTGCCAACGAGAATTGAAGGCCGAACATTTGAAGGATCAGCTGCATCATGTGGGAGAGGGTGACTGTGCGTGCTGCACGGTCACGAGAGATCATCAAGCCAAGATAGCACCGCAGCTCTCTCAGGTCTGTGCAGGTGTGTCTCTTGAGCAGCTTGGCCTTCATTGAGGCTAGTGCGACCCTGTCTGGTGTAGCAAAGATGAGGTCGTCCAGTACACAAGAATATCGAACAGAGTCTAACCAGCACGAATGAAGATCGAGGGTCTGCAAAGGAAGGGAATAAGTAGAGAGTCGCGAGTGTAGTACGGAGCATGTCGTGCCACTTATGGGGTGCCTGGCGCAAACCATAGATAGGGAGGGCGCAGGCTCCACTGGGTCCCAGGTGGGAAGGACCTGATGTAGCATAGTGGGCGCCATAGGTAGATCTGCTGGTGTAGGCTGCCCTGCAAGAAGGCTGTTGAGGAGTCCAAAAGGTGGATCTCGTAGTCACTCTGTGCGGCTATGTGGAGGAGCACCCGAAGAGTAGCCATCTTCGGGTTGGGGGAGAAGTTTGGAAGTAGTCCACACCCCTTGACTGGCTGGCTGAAGCCTCTGGCCACATACCGCGCCTTGAACTGCGCGGCTCTCCAGGCGGGCGCTTCACCTTATAATTCCACATGCCATCGACTATGTTCGCTCCACGTGGAGGAACTGCGTCGACGTACTGTAACTGCCAGTGGATCTATAAGATGCCATCTCTGCTTCCATGGCCTATATCCAATGGGCTGCCACTAGCCCTGAGACCGCCTCAGCGTATGAGCACAGTAGGGATGTATAAGGTGCCAGGTCACCCTCAGGGGACACTAGCATGGCGCAGTGATGAGGTACAACAGCCGCAAGGAAAGCCGTTCTTACTACCTATCCTCTAGAACGTTGCGGGCAAGGGCAGGTGCACCC